>KN716304.1:48181-59516 GCA_000816705.1 Dictyocaulus viviparus | reverse complement strand
TTTTATTAATTTTATTATTTTATTTTAAAATTGTCCTGTTTTAGTAGTTGAATAGTTTTAAAATGTATCAATACTAAATATAAAAAAATATAATAAATAATATAAAAATAATATATAAAAAAACTATAAAATATCGATAATTGACGTAAACGACTAGTGAGTAAGCAATAATCCTCACTGAATGAGGTATTTAGAGTTGAAAGCTTGAAAAGAGGAACGCATTCATTCCAATTCATTTATCTATTCAAGATTTTTTTCTAGATTTATCACAAATATTGAACAAATTTTTTGAATCCATAATTATATGAGAATTTTTCTGGAATGTCGTCAATAGTTCTACCTCTTAATACTATGAGGGCTCATAGAGTCGATTTTGTTTTTGCCAAGTCTTACAATAATTTCAGGAAGTCGGCTTACAGCGGGATGATTTCGTTTTACTTGGCAGTTTATCCTCGTTTCGATTTCATTCTGGAATACTGCTGCATCCCTCAGTTGCGTTATTGCGGTAAGTTTAGTTATTGAATAAATAACTTAAAAAATGTACTTTTAAGACCAAATAGCATATGACGTCATACTTATTAGCGAAAGCTGAAGAGGATCAGATATGAATATTGTCGCAAATTTACATTGCTATAGAAAATTAGTGTGTAAGAAATAAATTGACTGCATAGAACTTCTCCTTTACATACATAAAGTGCGTTTCAAATACTCGTATAGTATGAGGATCATAGATGAGGCGAGGTTGCCCGATCAGCTTACAACTTTCCGCATGCTTTTTTCCAAGAATTTTATTGATGGATTAGAGCGCCTAGTCTTTTAGCAGATGTTGTATCGTTACTTGAGATCACAGCTTGTTTGTTTCAAGAACACAGCCATTCAGCCGTATGAGTTTAGTTCATTGTTGTGAGGATTACTAAGGAGGATAAAGAGAACTAACTGGATAGAAATTGATGGATAAGAAATCTAAATATTGTTGCTTTATTGTTTGAAGGATTTTGAAGGTGTGAGATTTCTACTGCACTTCTTTTCTGATGACAAAACGATATGTAGGAGGGAAATTACAGTATGCAACAATTCCATCATATAACAATTAGATAAAAGAAAACATTCCGCAATAATATTTTAAAAGTTTGAGAATAGGACGAAAATGCTTCATTTAGTCGTCCATTTTTTCCTCGCTTAAACGTTAATGAGGTAGAGAAGACATTCTGGATGTCCTTGGATCGATTCCTTGACGATTCATTGCACACATCGTTCAATATTGACAAGAACTACACAGTACACAGCTTCATGGTTTGTATAAAACATCTTTTTTTTTTCTCAATATTAACATTTAAACGTACCAAACGAAAATTGCGAAAAACATTGCCGTTAGCGTTTTTCTCTACACTATCCATTATCGATTTGTGTTATTTAAAATGACAAAATAATCTATTCCTTATACCTCTTCAATTGAGTGAATAATAATAACTCAAATTATTCAAAATGACGAAAATCGCAGTTTCATATACTTTCTGAAATGTGTGAAATATGATAACATTTAAAATTCGTTAATAAACATATAAACAACTGAAAAAAATATGCTGTAAACAAGGTGGGATTCTTTATAACTGTTTAAAATAATATACATAGTAATTATTAGTAAAATAATTTTTGCATAAATATTCTGTATGAACGGGACGGATTTATGGGCTTTTGTTTTTTTGAAGTAGATTAATTTTTTTTTCTTCGATACATTTCATCACCTGTTTTATTTTGTTTTGTTTTTTCTCTAGTATTATTTTATTGAAATCATGAAAAACATTTTGTTGTCTGAAAAGAAAAAACAAAAGGTAAAACTGATTTCTCCTCATTATGTTTATGGTTGTTGTTGTTTGTTGTTATTGTTTGTTTACTTTTCATACCAATCTTTCCTTATGATGTCAAAAAATATTCTATGTTGTCACAGTGTTTTTTGATTCATTAAAAATCTCTGTTCTACGGTAACGAGAATCACTCAAATTTCACTAATCCATGAGTACAGAGGGAAAATACGAGTAAATTGGATTGTCTTGCGTTTGCATGTCCACAGGCAATTTATTATATTGAATAAAAACATCGTTTATACTCAGCTCTCTTAATGACAATCGATATGTAAATTTATTGCAAAAGATCTTCTAGAGACAATCCATGAGTCAATTGAATTTCACTGATAACGATTCATTTAGCTGAAAATCAATGAGCATTTTAAACGAATATTCGTCATATTTTAGTGCATAAATATGTATTTAATAAGAAGCTTACGGTATTTCCTATTACACGGTATTTATTTGTTTATTTATTTACTCTTAATACAAGAATTACGGTATTTGTGACAGATTGCATCAACTGTTTGTCGTTATCGCCTCCTTGTGGACTGAACTTTAACGATAAAAATACTAGTAACTTTTCAAAGAGATTGTTATGTTAAGAGAAATTTGCTCGTTATTTTTTACGAGCTGTTGTTTTTTCTGCTATCATTTCGAATCCGTGAAAGCTTAGTTCTGATCTACATTGAAGAAACCAACCAATAGTTTCACTCTACGAGTCGACAGAATTCTTAGCGACCTCTATTTTTTTATGCTAGCACCTGTCATGTAGTTGGTTTTTTTTGATTCTCCGAACACATCTCGTCGTGACAAACATGAACACAACGCTTTCTTTTTGTCGTTTTCGGTGTTGTACAGCTGGTGTCGCTATGCAACATTTGTTATGAATGATTCTAACCAGCTGGTGTTGATGCGTAACGAAAACATCGTGGGACCTTCCACTTATTCCTTTTCCATCAGCAACATAAAAAAATGTTCCGGATAAATTAACTCGTTAGTGAATTTTCTGAGACATACGAAAAACTACGAACAGATTTCCGAAGTTTTTGAGAGGAAATTAAGTGAATGTCGAAGAGGAAAGAAATTCAAAGATAACCGACTTTGTGGAATCACGAAGTACATTGCGGGAAGTAGTTGCTGATGAATGGCAGACGGCTGCCATGTTGATCGTCTACACTAAGTAGACCACATAGGTTCAGTCAGTTCAAAGATATGCGTGAACTTCTTGTTGGATTCTAGTTTTTTTCCAATAACACTTTTATTTCAAGGTGTTCTTAAAGTTTTGAAGCGTGTAACACAATAATACAATTTTGAAGTTGGTAAAAAGCTTTTATTCACAATTATGTTCTTAGTTGAGTTCAGTTTTTGTAAGTTTTTCCCTCATGACGGCAATATGTCTACATAACGTCATCGACGCCGCTGCTGTAGTGAATTGTTGACGAAATTCACCTGTCCGTTTTTTGATCATAAAAAATCGATTATGACCAACATAGATCGATGATATGACAAAAATATTTGAGAAGAATTTAAGGTATTCTGAATCACACCAATTAAATGATAGAAATTCATGCATTTCAAAAAAAAAAAAAAAACATAACACTTAATGATCTGTTGCAAACTTTATTTCTCCCGTTTGACCATTCAGCGTAGCTTGTAGATGATCTAAAACATTCAAGTAATGTACCAAGCTGACAGAATTACAGTATCCTTTGTGCACTGTACGCTCTACAATTATACTCATTCATTGTTAACAAAGGAAAATTAGGCTAGGGAAGGTGAGTTTATTCTTTGAGGATAGTATCGGAAAACACCATGAGTTAAATCGCATAATGAAATTCTCATCTGGTGATGGAAAAATATCTGGCTTTTCTTGTTTAACTTAAAGTGATCTTGTTTTTGTTGAGAAATATTTCGTTATTCATTTATATTCTATTTATCATTTTATAAAAATTTTAGTTTCATTACCTCATAAATTGAGGGATACTGTTGTTTGCGGTGATTGCTTCTTTTACATCATACTTTGTTTTTTTTTTTCGCCGGAATATTCAATATCATACAAAAAAATTCAAATTATTTCAAGGATATTTGCGTAGATCCTAAGTCTCTAGTGAGTTTGCTGACCACCAGAGTAGATTATTTTTGAGATCTTTTTAAATTTTAAAACAGGTTCAAAGACCACATTTTCGCTTTAGTTTAATCACATTATTTATGACAGTTTGAAGTGCCATGGGGTAATATTGATTGTAGTGGTTTATAAAATGTAAAAAAATTGACCTCTGGTACTCCTCACGTATTGCAAAGAATCGAATTCAGTCACTATTTCTGCATAGAAGTCGTGGCGTATAAAAAGTGCTGTGTTGAAAACTACAACGATCCATATGTTCAGTTCGAAGAAGCACACACGTTCGGCGTGACGGCGTTGTTGTGCATCATGACCGCAATGTGCGTACTGCAACGGATGCCGTCGTTTGACATCATGCCAATGTTGACTGTTTCACGTTTGGCCGACATGACACCCGTCGACGTTATGGCTGAAGTGAGAGTGAATGCTGAACGATCTTACACTAGTCGCTCTAAGATTTGATCCTCTTATTTTTTACACGTACAGTTATTTCTGATTTCAACTTTTCCATGTTTATAGAAGTAGGAAAGAATGTTGTAACACGTTACACAGCTAGGCGATGATCACAAGATGTGGACGCACAACCAGTATTCGAACCAGCATCTCACTGATTTCCGGTCCATTTTTTACCGACTGTGCCACAATAGTCATGGTCAGATTGTATACAAGTGACCCAGTGTTGTAATAAATTAAATGTGTTATTGGAAATGTTAGGGTTAAAGGGCTTTATGCTTCTTAATGTTCATAAGTTTGATGTAGCGTAGTGTATGTTCGTATTTATGAAATTTTTTCTCCAACTGATGAATGAATGATGTAATAATCTGACATTGACTTACTTCTTGCTCTCTGTCTGCTATGCAGAAGATCGCTGGTTCGATTCCTGCATCAGCATAAGGAAAATTCCAGGAGAATGTATTACTTAGTAGGTTGTCATAGCGTTGTTAGCTACTCGTATCAATTTATTTTATAGAAGCTACATAATATCATTCATTTTTAAATGTTTATAGTACCAATGATGTTCATTATTTAGTTTCTTGTGTAGTTGAATGTTGTTGAACTTCTACCATCCAGGTTTTTATGAGGATCTACTGAATATTATTTCAAATGGTGAAGAAGAAGAACATCTACATGGTATAAAAGAAATGATAACAATAAAACATCATAATATTAGTGTTTGTTTATTATGAGTTCAATTCGACTCGTAAAACTATAGAAGAGTACAAAAGATGAAGGGTTGATAGAGTTCTGGCAATTGAAGCTTCTGTTGTACAGTAAGTCTTTATCAAACTCATTGGAATCCTCAGTGATGACTCATCAAAACTAGCTGTGAATTTTAAATGACATGAAGTGTTTTGAATTAGATAGCTATCAAAAAGTAATACAAACCTGAAAAACTTTAATATGCTAATTAGATATATGAAAAAATCCCAGAAAGAATACTGTAGCATAATGTTGACAAGGAAATAACGGAAGATTCTATATAACTAGGAGTAAAATTCGAGTGCAAGGAAAAAAAAAACAGAAATTTCGTACTAATATTTCATTTCATAAAATTTTATATGTGAAAAAATCTTATACAGAGTTTAGTTTACTATTAGGAGTAATACTAATCTATGTAAATTGTGGTGAAAAATGAATATTCAAAAGAAGAATTTCTGTAGAATATCTGGAATTGCGCTGAGTTGGCCACAAAACTCGGGACCTCAGGCGAGACTCACCTATAGACCTCATATACGACCGGACCAACTCAGCGCAATTCCAGATATTGTAATATCGGTTCAAATCATGATACAGTTATCTTAATGGTGAAACAAAAATATAAATTGTGATTTGATCTCTGTAGAATTTGAAGATGTCGTTTTAATTTCACTAGAAATCTTTCTGCTCTCAAAATATTCAAGCATTTATCTAACGAGAAGCAGCAGCATTTATCTAACGAGAAGATAATTATTTCAATCATTTGAAGGTTTTCTGATGACGTTGCTTTGGTGAAGTCAATAGATGATGTAGGGTTGAGGATTAGAACGACGTCGTACCCAGAAATGAGCTGCTCCAAATGCCACACCGACGACAAGTACCGCCAAGCAAAAACCCACTGCAAGAAATTAATATAAGCTAACTATTCAAAACCAACAATTCAAGTAACATTTATCATTTCTGTGGGAATTAGATTTCATAAATTCAGTGAAAAGAGTAACACGAAGTTTTGGAAATAAAAAAAGTAGCACTTAATAAGGTATGTTGTAAAAAATTCAGTACAGTGGAAGATATTTATTCGTTCAAACTCAAGAAATTCATGGATTAAAAAACGATTTATTAGCTGATGATACTGAGTTGGTCGTAAAGCTGGAACCTCAAACGGAACTCGAACCCATATCTACAGATATACGGTCTGTTGTGCGTATACGTAATTAGTATAAGTGAAGTATTGAGTGATCGTTGAGGGCGTGGTAGTGCAATGGATGAGGTTTTGCGAGTAACAGGTCATCGTTACAGATCTATTAATTTATTTAGTGAGTGTTACATCAATAATAAATATTATCCTAAAAGTATTTGCCTACTATGCAACTCTGTTAATGAATTTTTGAAAGAATTCATATATTTCGTTCTCGAATGTTTCGTTTCAGTCATCGGCTCATTTGTTTCAGATATCTGTATTTTTTCAAGAAGTTTTTTCGTAGCTTTTCTGATCGTTATTTACTATCGTAGTAGATTCAACTTTGATTTAAAAGCTATGAGAATTCTATGGAATCCGATTTACCTCAGTCAACTGATTTCTCTTCGTTGTAAGATGCAATGCGGAAAAATTCTAGCATTTTCTGGATTGAGTTTACTATTGAACTTCTATTGTTGTTATTATTATACCTCAAAAACATACTGTTTGTGAAATTCATTAAAATATGAAAATGTGAAGCTTATTGAAGTCCACATGACTATTCCGATAATCAAACGGATACTGAAGATGGTAGAGCGATATCGTGAACATAAAAAAACTATGGTGGAACATCATTTGGATATGCAGCGCAGTGATGAAAATACAATAGTGAAAAGTACGTTTCAATCAGTATACAGAGGTTCGTAGCAGCTTCTAGTCTCGCAGAGTTTGCAAACCTCAAAGACAAACTACACTCCATAAACCAACATGCTTTAACAAGTCAACCACGGAGAGATATTAACGTTTTGCGTTGAAATCTTCCAGAATAATTTCAGAGCATTTGATTTTGAAGAAAATATTCGAATAATAAATATTAGCAAATTAGCTACAAGAATAACAACAGGTAATCGAAAAGCTCCGTTGAACGGCGGAACAACCAAGTCTGCTTCAAAACAAAAGAATACTTGTTTTCACGTAGTAGATCTACTTTAAAAAATAATAAGTTGTAAATCGAAAACAATAGATATTAACTTCAAGATAATTGAATGATTAAAAAAAACTCAGTGAGAACAACGGTAGCGTGATCGGTAACAAACCAGAACAGAAATCTGTGAGGCGCAAGTACTACGCTAGTCTAAGGTTCCAAGATTTGTGATTGATTGACTCAGCATCATCAAGCAGTTTTGCAACTTATCCTTGTGCCATGCACTACGTATTCATCTCCTACGAGATGTCGAGGAGATCACATCAGATGACATAACATATCAGTGCTGCTTACATTATTAGATCATTATGCTTCGAATTCACCGATTGCTGTGAAATGGTCGATGATTTGTCTGCAGAAAGAATCGATCCTATGTATCTGATTGGCTCTACGAAGTACGAATACTCTATAATCTCTATAGCAAATGGAAGGCAATATGTCATTAAATCGTTCAGTAGAAATATTGATTTTCAGTAATACTTACTTGTAAAAACTTTAGACTTCGAGGTACATCGTAGAGTTCATTGAACCTCACAAATTTCACAAGAACGAGGAGCAAGAATAGGATATCCGCCGACACTGTCACTTTACGCAATTAAAAATCATTTCTAAGAATCACTAGTAATAACGAATTCACAGAAAATGTTATATCTCTTTTAGATTATCCAAGAAAGTTTTTTCGCGTTTAGAAAAACACCTGCTTGGATCTCTCAATTAAGCGCGGGCATATTCCTGAGGAGGTTAAAGCGCGTTGATTACGAAACTAAGGAAATTGAAGGATTCATTATATTTGTCATAATAATTCTTTACCGATAGGAGAAATACTCCAAAATAAAATTAAGCGTATTATAATTTTATAAAATGGACAAGTAATAAAATTTCTAAGTTTTTTGAAATAAAATTGTTATTAACATTTTTTCTATGTATTCATTTAAAACGTATTCATTTTACTTTTCTATTGAAAAACAAAAATCCTTCGAAAATAAAATGTAAACAAATTTCACGTCATCAAAGAGGAACAACGCTGGTTGGTGAATATTGATTGATTCAGGTGAATAGTCGGCACTGCTTCTAATGAGGTAATGTCGGCTATTGACAATACCAAACGACCTAGCAGAAAACTTTTGTTTATTATTTACGCTGTGAACTTACATATAAATGATCCAAAAGTAAAATCTGGTGGTCGAAGAACAGTTCGCTCATGAACGATTGATGGTTGTGCAGGACCTTCAGTAGAAGTACTTTGATTTCTGACAGTTGATGAAATCACTTCGCTAACAGCATTTGTATTGAGAACCTATAAAATACCAAAAATTAATCAATATGGTTGAATTTAAAGTATTCTTTGTATTCGAAAATAGAAAAGATTCAATAAAATTTTATAAAACAATTTAATAACAGAAAAAACGACTGTTACATTTTCTATATTCTGCTTCTGGACGTGATTATTCTCCTTCAAGGATTCTAAAACGTTGATCAGTTGAAAAAGTAGAAAACTGATGTAGATGAACAGCATTTGGTCGTCGTTGACGTTTTTCAACAGAGAATGAATGAAGTTTGATGTTGAGGTTGAATGTGAACACACAAATGACTGGAAAATCAATCGAGCTCGAATCGTTTGTTCAGCTGCGATAAATACTATCCCATTTTTTGCACCTATTCAAAGCTATTCCAATAAAATTCCCATACATATTCAAATCAAATAAAGTACAACAATTCATAAAATAGCGACATGCAGTAAATCATCATATGCAAGGTAATTAAATTTTTCATACTTTATAGTGAGCATAGAACGATCATCAGAGGTCTTTATGGAGAAGATCAGCTTCAGTGTTGGTTAATCTCTGTTGCTCGAATGAAAACGATTGCATTCATGTTCAATGTGATGTCGTGAGAGATTCAACACGAGTTGCTCTACGTAGTGGCTTGAATTTACCACTTTTCACTAACTGAGTGCTACATATCTTTCCAGATTTTTCTAGCACCAATCTACCAATATTTTATGGATAGCAGGTTTTATAGGTCTAGGTGCGAGCGCGAGCCTGCGGATTCCGATTCGAACGTGCGCCATCACTGTTGCACCCTACCCCTATGCTAGACGTCTCCCAGCCTGCCACATGTAATTATTAATTAGTGGAATATTTTGTAGCACTTGGCTTTATAGTGAGCGATCAAGTAGGATCACGTGATCAGCTCTTTTACAGCTTCAACTAATGTGTCACGTTGTCTAAATATTCTTAAAAGGATAAGTATGAATTATGAATACCGTATCAACTATCCGCATTCAATAAAGAGCAGTTAATACTTCCTTGTCATCTTTAATTTGAAGACAGTAACTTCTTATTTCAATTGTTACTAAATATGAAAGATCAATCTTTATGATTACATGAGGTCTTCAAACCAACAAATCCTCCTCAAGTCAAGCATCCGTATCAAATCCTATGCTAAATTCATCACTAAAGAAGGGTGTTACTGTTGATATTTTAGAGATGTGAGAACAAAATTCATTTCCAACTGTTGCACATTGAAGGAGCCTCTCAAGCTGTTCGTCGAACCATCGTCACTGAGAGATGTCAGAATACCTCAATTCCAAAAGAGAATCTAGCTAAAAGAAACTTATTAGAAATCGCGAAAATAAGTGAAGATTAACATGATTGGATTTGAGACAACACCAAGCTACGCCAGAGCATTAAATGAGAAAGGAAACGTTACTGAAAGGGTGTACATATTCGGAGACGTCACATGACCTGATACTTACACTATAAATACAATGTAAAAACACTCTCTTCATATTCGGATCTTTTTTGTCTTCTTAAGCTGGCAAAACTTATTGAATTGTACGAAGTCTTGTGAAAAGATCAAGAGCGCATCATGATAATTTAAGGCATGGACCGTTGTTACACATGGTAAAAGCTTCGAACGAAAAATTTCACTCATTAGGAGCAAGGCCATTCAGCTTGATAGTATTCTACAAGAAACAAACTCTTCCATCGCTCATAGATTGATGAATTGGTACTGGAACACACTTGGAGGGTGCGTAACGCTGACATAGCAAAGGTCTAGCTATGTTAAGTATTGTATGGAATACTCGCATTTGAGTATCTTCACCATATCATGAAGAATATCACTGCGCTACACATCTCATCTCCACAGAGGGTTTGATTACCACTGTTGTCTAGCTTTTTAGTCTTCAAGAGTAACTCTAGCTTATCTTTGTAATTTAGCCAATTAGATTTCTTCGTCATGATGGGTTCATAAGGTTCTTTGTAACTCTCTGACCGATAGCACGTTATTACTTACTCAGTGAGGTGTAGAAGTGCTAGAAAACGTAACCAAAACGTAAGTAGTACAAACCAAGGACAGATCGAACATTCAATGGCATTCAATAATGTCCTGCACAGTGTAATTCAATAATAGCAGGAAGCGAAACACGAACTCGTGCAGCGAATACTGATCGGGAGCGAATTGAACAGGACATTATGGAAGTGCTTTAAAACTTCGCTGCAAGCATAACCTCACCTTGTGAATCTATCGACAGCCACGATTTTCTTGTTGATATGCAAATCAGAAAAAAATTGAAAGTATTAAGTAGTAATAAATAATAGTTTCTACTAAAACAAAACTATCGTAGTATTTATATAAATACAATTCTCATTCGTTCAAAATCACTAACCATGGTGACTGAAACGATTTTAAGCGATTTCGATTTTAGCGGGTGAGTGCTGAAGATGGTACCCACTTACTATAAGTGAAGCATTGAGTGGTCATAGATCAAGGGCCTCGTTAGTGTAATGGGTCAGCACGGCAGACCGGATATCTGTAAGTGCAGGTTCGAGTCCCGCCTGAGGTTCCGAGTTTTGCGGCCATCTCAGCACAACTATGGACATTATAATATCAATGCAAAATAAAATAAAATTACGAACATCAACATTTCAGTTAGAAGAAAGTAGAACATACCCGGATAGCTATATTTACATATCGCTCTGCTACCTGTTATTTATATAAAG
>KN716304.1:32086-44549 GCA_000816705.1 Dictyocaulus viviparus | reverse complement strand
GCCCTTGCGACTCAATCTATGAGGTACTTGTAATTTGCGCAACTCTTCATCACACATGCCTTTCAAGCCCTGTAAAAATAATTGACTATGATTAATAAGAAAATGTTTTCAAAGCAACGTTTAGTACTTGATGGAGAGGAAAAAAACATCTGCTGCTGTTATACCTTGTCTAAACCTGGTAATGTCATGCCAACTCCTAATTGAATCGTCACTGGACTTTCCCCGTACGTTTGATAGACTTTCTTACCGTCTTCAGTGAACACCTAAAGCTGAATATTTCAGTTTTATAAGTCTAATTCTTTTAACAAATATAATCTGTTTTGACCACATCAATGAAAGCTGGAGAATAAAGCCTTTCATTTGAATTTGGATCTATTTCTAGCCACAAAATGGTAAGAGCAACTAATTGAACAGATTTCGTTCATAAATGACAAACTCAAAACTCTGGGGAATTCGAGAGCCGAGGTGACTCTCATGTGTGACTGAGGGTGTGGCTGCAGGCTAATCGATAATACAAAAATTTCGCTCTGAAGACGCTCAAATTACAAAAAAAAAAAGAAAATAAAGGCAATACCTTGTAGTGGAACGTGACAAAATCTTTGCGCTTAGCTGGTGTTTCACATTTCGCCGGCAACCAAGTTTTTTCTATCTTAAAAATAAATTATATGGTCTGTTCTTCTACATAATACATGTCATATTTCTTAAAATAGGAAGATTTTCATCTATCGATTTTGCTCAGCTTCATCAAAACACTGCTGAACGAGCTGTGATTTCAATAAGACGACGTAGAGCAGTGCTATTAGGTGTGATGTCGTTAGCAGTTCATTAAAGAGATCGTGGTTTATAAGCGCCCCAGGCAAATGGAGCACCATGTCTTTTCTAGTTGAATGAATTGGAATCAGAATCATGCAAGTGGATAAGAGCTTCTGACTCGATAGAGATTAGTTGCTGTAACTCATTTTAGAGACCGGATTCTAATCCAATCATTATTAATGATGAAACGAAATTCTTTGCTCAAAATCATTGCTAACTTTAAGCTTCACAAAAGCTTAATCTATGAAAATCGATTTTTTTTGTTAAACTCAAATATCTTATACAAGAAACTTTTGCGCAATTTTGTGTTCACATGATTTTCTAGAAACCCGGTCCTGGAGTATTTTTGCTCTCTAATGACCTCACGGAGCAGTAGTTTTTCAGGATGGTTCAGTTACAATGAACTCGATGAGTGGTGCTTTTACTATTTGATCCAAAGTAATGCTACCAACCTTTATATCTAATGGTCCACCGTTACTGAGTTCTTCAAGATGGCGTATTTGCGCAGCACTCATCGGCTTACCTTCACCACGGATTTCAATAACCGGAATCGAATCCTCAATTTTCGCTCGTCCGACTTCATCTTTACTTCGTACTAAAAGTATAGCTATTGATTTTCGACAATCAAAGTTTGACTAAATATGTTTTTATGAAGTAGGCTTGTAAAGAGTTTCAAAAATTACCATCAAAATACCTAGGTAAAAAAGATGAATAACGCCATTGAAGCTTACTTTATATAATTAAGCTGAAAAATAATTTTAAATTTCTATTGTAGTTTAATCAGCGTTGATTTTACAAAATTTATTTATATAACTTCAGAGGAAATTCATTAAGTGACGATCGATAGTAAAAAAAATATTGAAATTATCTGACAGAATAATTAAAGCGAGGAAAAAATCCATAAATTTGGATTCCGAAAAAAAAGTGTTATGAAAAAAAAAACTGCAACTGAATTCATTAATACGCTTTTTTTTTTAAAATAGAAAACTATCTTGATAAAGTCTTTCAATTACGATAAAATAATTTATGGCAAAAAATATCATTACAAAAAAAAATGATCTTTGATTTAGAGCAAAAACAAAATTTCAACATATTAGTTCATTTCATTAAATCAATAATAAAATTGTTTCGTTAAAATGTAAAAACGGTGAACAAAGCAGTAATAGTGATATCCTTACGATGCTGCTGGGTCAATTACAAAACTTGGAGATTAGATGGGATTATTTAACTCGCACATCGGAGATAGTGAGGTAACTATTATAAGGATTATATCGGATAGTTGTCATTTTACCTCAAGGTGTCTCTAATATCTGCTCAACAGATGAAAAAGTTAACGGGCTACTGCTAACAACATATCACTCAAAAACGAGTAGACACAAATCAAGGACGTCATAGTGCAATCGGTAGAACACCAGACTGGACATCTGTGACATCCGTGTTCAAGAGCGGAATAAGGTATCACATTGTATGATTTGCTCAGCAAATCAAGCTATATTCATAAAAATGATGGTAAGAATTTATCATCTGAAGAATAATCGTTCAGGGAGCTTCATGAGAGTGAAGTATTGTATACCTGAACAACAATAGTTTAAGGCTCTCGTACTAGTGAGGGAAATGGGCATTCTTTAAGTAGAGACTCTTTGCTTTAAAAATATTAATTAGCTTACACAAGATTTACTACTAGGATCGTCTGGTATTCTAATAAAATTTGACCTCATGAAACTTAGTGATCACAAATCATAGTGGAGATTGGATACGGCCGTGGTCATTCCTACGATTTTCGATGAAGTTTAGGGAGTAGTGAGAATTTTAGGCTCTTTAGTTTTGCACAGAGCGAAGAATTCTGAAGAATGCAGTAGCGCTAAGCTTTACCTTCATGCTTAAATAGGATAGACGCATATCATTCGAAGCAAATATTACTGCAAAAGCAACGGAGAAAGCATGGCGTATCTCCCGACGATTAATGTAGGTTAAACGACAATGAGTGACACCTATTCACTCAGCAATTCACCTTAAGAAAACTCATCGTATAATAACTTTTGAAAAGAAGAAAAATATAATATCCAGATGATTACTTGTACGATTTCTTAATTACATTTGTGATTTTATTTTCACGTTAATGTTTACGGCAAAATCAATAGAATTCTTAAAAATCACACCGAGTTGGAAAGGAATAAAACGAAGAAAGAGAAGTGTGATTGCGAAAAAATTTATAAAAAACCAACTAATTTGCATGGGTTTATTTATAGAGGTAGTGTTCATTATTTTAACAAACCTTCTTAAACTCGTTAATCGCCTAGAGCATCAAAGTTTAATATATTACCGGATAGTTATTAATTAATTGATTCGTATTAATTTGAATATTGAAATGATGACTAATAGTGTTTTACAGAAGAAACAACTACAATGGCAACAACGACCATTAGTATAATTAACAACCTCCTAGAGGACAGTAATGAAAAAGCTGTGTTCAACTCAAGAAGCTAGAAAAACTTGACACCAAAAAGCCAACAAATATTATAAATAATTCAATATATACAATATAGTCTATCATATGCGTTTATCTAATGAGGTCCATACCTCCAATTAAGAATATAGTGAACGTCGTAAAGATGACACGCATGGAGGGAGGATACGACTGAATAAGAGGTACTGACCCCGTTCTCTTGCTAGCGAACGGACAACAAACGGAACGGAATCGATAGGTGGTCGATCAGGAACTCGAAACGGAACGAAACGGAACGGAATCGATAGTTAGTCAATCAGGAACTCGAAATGAGACGGAATAGGACGTCTGGCACGAGGAGGACATCTAACAATAAAAAACGTCGACAGCATTAAACCGAATAACCTTGACCAATATCATGAGTCCTCACTATCCTTATGACGACAGTGAAAGGGAAGCAGAAAGAAGAAAACTATAGGCGTAGTTCCTAGTTTTTTTCTACAACATTCATATATAAGGCGGTCAGAAACTTCTTGCGCATTTTACTTTAAGCCGGAGTGAAATTCTTACTTATATAGAGGTCAAATGAAAATACTAAGCAATCGATTTTTCACCAAATTGCAATTTTTGTTTTTATGTTTTAAAAATGATTTTTACAACAAAAATTCTACATTAAGCTACCATTCTGTGAAGTTATTTTAGCCAGCTGTGCATAAAAATTTAAGGTGTCCTTTTTCAGAGAAACAATGCTCTTAAAGATAACTAGAAATAATAGCGTGTCAATGTTTATTTATATATTAAACAAAATAATTTCGGTTTTTCTGTTTGTTTATCGAATAAGCTGGAACTAAGCTGAAATCATCTATACAACATTTCAGGAAGAAGTAATAGAATAGAATTCAGCTTCGCTGAAGCTTTTCACAGATCGCACACGATACCACAATCATAGTAGTACAATACAACTACTGAGTATTACTAGAAAAAGAACAATGAAATAAAAAAACTCGTAGATGAAGCACAAGATCAAGGCGATAGCGATGAGCATCGACTAGAACGAAGAAATGACAATGCATTGAGGAAATAGTTCTCGGAAAAAAAGAAGGTCAACCGAATTTTCTATAAAAAAAAAAAGCATAATAATCTAAGAGTATCACCATTCTACAAGAAATCAGTTAACATTCAGTTGACAAGTAGACGGATTTTCAATGAGACAACTCATAAGGGATAATGTAAATATTTTGTTTATATCAAATTAAGTAAATACAATCGAAAACGTTACAGTATAGAAGTAACAGAATGATAATTTGTTCGGATTTTTAAGCATTCAACGTAGACCGTAATAGAAACAGAACACAACGATTTCTATTAAATGCTGAGTAAGCTTGATATTCCCATACTGAGCAAAATAGAAACTTATTGCACTTAATTATTAAAAGTCAATCCATAAATAGAGCTTTTTAAAGTAAATTCAGCAATATTATGACTGTAATAATGAGTGAATGAGTTTATTGATCACCGGATTCCGTTCGTGCTATCACTGTTAATCGACAGAGGAGGTGGTAATAGTGAGTTGCGTTGCTGAGTTCTATAATTATAATCGAATAAAAACACAAAAAATAAAGCTAGAATTTATTAATCGAATCGAAGAACACCTACTGGAGAATTACCAGAGTTGTGTGCGTTCTGACGTTTCAAATCTTCCGTAATCATCGCTGAAATATGTAAATTATGAGCGGAAGAAAACGAACTTCTATGAGAAACAAAGAAAACAACAAGATATGTTATCAGTGTCATTTTAAACAGCATTGTAACTTTGTATAATAGAGATTTAATACAATTTCATGATAGCAAAATGGCTGAAGATGAGATATTGGGCACACGACGTCACCTGTTCGATTCCTTATATTAAGACAATTAAATTCTGCGTACACCTCGGTCGAAGCGAAAAATTACTCAAAAATTGGCAGTACTAGTGTATCGCAGTGATTGACTATGTCTTCGATGAAGTATTGAAGTAAAAAAGTAAGCCAGTGCTGGGAGGGACCACAAAGGTATGCAAGCTTGAATATCGGATACGTTGGTTTGAGTTTGGTCCTAGGCTAATGTGATACTTGATTCCTCAGGGGTCCGTGAATTGGTACCTAATAATACGAATGGAGGTGAAGCACTGAATTGGCAATTGAGTGAGTCTTTCAAGTAATTGTGTAAACCGTCCCACTCAAATATCACGATAACGTCAAGAAGATGAATCGGTTGCGTGTCTTCTCGTGGACGTAGATTATGTCAACGTTTTTTATTATTACTATAGTGATCATCAACTGGTCAAAGATCTAGTAGATAAATATCCGCAAATAAAATCTGCTTGTACGCAAACTTCTCATCATCGAGTTATTTTGGAGGGAAAATTGATTCGAACGAGTATTAGTGCTAACGTCATTACTCTAGAATTAATTGAAATAAGATAACCTCATGTAATCATGATGGTTGTTAGAGATTCTGAAAAAAACCAATGCTCGTATAATTGGAACTTATTGTAGAGTAAATTCTGCTACGATGGAGTTGCAGCTTATGATCAACAAAGAAGCATATTCGTAACATAAAACGGCTCCGCCATGTACTTCATTAATTAGCAGCAAAACAATCACTAATAAATCTTCTCTTTACATTCGTATCACATAGTTTTAGTTCTTCAACACATCCTTGTTTACGACGAAGATGTATCTGTGAAGTTAATAAAGCTGTGATTTTAAAGGCTGAACTGAAATTGAGTTAGTAGATTCGAACGATGGACAGCTTTATAGGTTAGATGTGTGAAGCCGAACTGGACGACTACATGGGCATATTCAAATTTAACCACTGAGCTATGCAGTCTTATTTTTGCCCATTAAACGTATAATTTGAAAAAAATCAATAATTTGAGAAGCTAATTAAGAGCCATTCGCCTACCAGTGAGACCAGTGCCAACAAGTAAAGCGATGGTCATACTAATATTACAGGCGAACGTATTCACACCATGCATTAGTGCACCCATTGCTATTGTCAACGCGATACCGAAAATCTGTAATAAAAAGAATATTTTTTGTATTCTGTGTTGAGCAAAATGGTTGTTTGTCTTTTAAGCAAATAAAAATCTTCGGAAAATTTCCGATGTGGAAATATTCAGACGATCATAAGGGAGGCAAAGGATGATCATCAACCTCAATTTTTTGATACGATACATTGATGTAAGCATAACGAAATATTTCTTATTCGATTCGTAACTATTACAGCAGTGATTGATCGGTAAATATTCTCATTCTTGTGAAAAACAGGAAAAAAAAAACTGAGAAATCATCTTTGTATTACCTGAGCACTGGCGTTCAATAAAGCGCTGGTGGTGCCTTCTGCAGCAGGAAATGTGATTTCAGCAGCGAATTCGAATCCAATAGGAAGATATCCAGTCATGAAAAAGCTAAAATAAGTATTGCATAATAACGAAGAGGATTGGAGCTGTATTGTAACTGCACCTCACCCAAGTAAGAAAGCTATCGAAAAAACGATTGCCAACGATCCAAGATGTAATGTAAATGTGAACGTCAACATTCCCAAACACGCGAACAAATAATCGAGTACAGTAATCAGTCTGAAAAGGAAAAAGCCGAGAAAGTTAGTTTAAACTTTTTATCAATAACAAAGTTTGCCATAATTATTTCAAATATGGTATCTTAGCAGAAATTTCTTCTAGAGAGAAATTTTAATGATATAAGACTAATAGCAAATAAGATGCACCGTTATCGATGAACTCTGATGTTGATCAATTTCAGTTGTCACTTGTCTTCAACGTGATATCGTTGAAGGTGATTGAATGTGATTCTATTGGGTACAGTCAAAACTATTGAAACGTCTTCTTATTTTATTCATCGACATATCTCATTTTCCTCTTGTGACTGCTCTTGCCTCTACTACTAGAAAGACGTCTCTTCTTCCATATTTACGAACTTTTATTACTTATTCAATTAGTCGTTCCTGTTCAAGCAATCCGCTTTATCTATCCAACTTCATTTCGTTCAGCTATTAAGACCGTTTCTTCCGATGCACTGGTCATGGAATAAGGAGAACAGGCAACAGATGAACCAACAGAAATGATGAATAAACTCAACGAAAATGCACACGTCTCCTACGATGTACACATTGGGAGACCTAATTATGAGAAGAATTAATCAGCTCTATTCGCAAATGGCAATAATTTTCAGATCACGAGATCAAAC
This sequence comes from Dictyocaulus viviparus, assembly GCA_000816705.1. Classification (NCBI taxonomy): domain Eukaryota; kingdom Metazoa; phylum Nematoda; class Chromadorea; order Rhabditida; family Metastrongylidae; genus Dictyocaulus; species Dictyocaulus viviparus. The sequence goes on along the minus strand of KN716304.1, from coordinate 37,043 downwards.
TCATATTAGCCACTCCACTTCAATTACAATACGTCCAATAATACCGATAGTTAGAAGTGAAGAATGAGAAATCTGTTATCATCTGATCATCTAATAGAGCCAAATCGTTAGAGTATCCATGTAAGCATTTTATATTCCTCATTTCAATACCTTGTATCACTTTAAAAACGCTCAAATAATTTGATCGTATGTTTGATTGGTGGTACGGTAACTAGGATTTGTACAGTATCGTGACTCCACAAGAAGAAAATCACAATTCATCTTTGTTTTTTTACATATAGAAAAAGTTGTCGGAGTTTTGGATGCTGGTCCTAAACTAAACGATAATGATTGATCATTAGTGATTCAGACGGATTAATTCTCTTTCCTTCATCTGGCTATTCCATATGGCTCCACTTATTTCTCTGCTCTGTTGCCTTCTCCTATACAAACACAAAAGAAGGGTTTATTGATTCCGGAAGATGGAATTGATCAACACAACTTAGCTAAAATTTGTATTAGATTTTTTTGAACAGATATTTTAAACACATACTTGAATCGTTTGAATTTGTCAAGTAAGAATCCTCCAATGATCGATCCTAGCATACCAGCCACAACAATAACAACACCAATTTCACCAATAGCTACCGATTTAGTCGGATAATACGGTAACACCATTTGAGCTAATAACGTAGATATCGCGTAAAAAACACCAGTATTTATTCCTGAATAATACAGGACTAGGAGGATTACGGTAAGACTTATTGTGAAGATGATTTGATTGAGAGTAATGAACAACTCTACAGTAATGAGGAAGTTTAGATAAGCTACTGTGTTTGTATGAGGTATAACTTTGATCCGCTGATAAGATAATATAAAATTTTTCGGTCAAATTGGAATTGATTAGCCTCTCCAATTTTGATGAACTTTATTAATAAAGCCAAATAAAACGGTGAATTAAAAAGCTGTGAGTGCATTTTGAATTTCACTTTACATTCCACCATTTCGTTATTCTCAACAACATTTAGAAGATCATCAAACTAGATCGATAATTTTGAATACTAGCCCTCTTTGCCTTATTCTAGGAGTTTTTCCTGAGTAATTAAACATATCGGCAAAAAGAAACCGCCAGGATGAGAGGAGTGTTTATTAGCAATAAAGGCCAAGCATTAATATTTTGTATAGTGAATTACTTACTAGAAATCATCAAAGTGACATATTTTGTCCTCATAATACTGGAGGGAACACTGCGATTGTACTTCTACCGTATTGTCTACGATCATCGTTAAATTCAAAGATGATGATGCTTTTACAGAAAAGATCATCTTTCTTCACATAACTATATGTGATAACACAAATTAATAATCTTATAGGAGTATATGACGTTGAGGCAACGCTGCAGCAGCGTCACGACAATCTAAGCTGCAACTCATGAGGTATTCTGTGAGTAGCACGTCATTTAAAAGCTCGATAATTATATTAGTCGTAACGAATGTTGATTGGACTTCATATGAAAACAGTTTAGTATGGTGAACGTGCTGAGAAATGGTGACGATATCCTCATCACAGTTGAGTATCTGCTTATTTGGAATGAGGATATAGGATTATTCATTGACAATCTTTACTGTTATTTAGGAAAATTACGTTTTATAGTGTTGTACTTATCGTATAAATAGTTATAATATCATGTGTATAAATAGAATACGGTAACAATCAGTAGTCGTCTTTTTTTCTAATTTTTTTTTTACACGTCTCCTAAAAGCTATTGATGACATGAAGCTTCTTGCGAATGTTCCCGAGAGTGTACAAATATTGTTGTCGTGGATTTAACACCTCATTCTGAAGGTGTTTAATAGCTTTTTTATGATTAAATATTACACAAAATCTCATTCACAACGTATTATAACGAATAGCAAACACTTTTCACGTTTGTAATAACGATAAAATAGATCGCTGATGATGATGAGTTGAACTCGGAACTTTCAAACAACCTCATGATCTGAGGTTTTGAGTTTTGTGCTCAACTCAGCACCATTAAAAACAACCATATTTGATAGAAAATAGACTAAAACTGATTATATATAAAATGGTTTGTTATTATCTTGTTGAATGTGCTGTATAAAAATTTGTAACAATGTAATAATTCTATTCTATCCTTACTCGTATGGTATTCTTTCGTTTCTTTCGAATACGGTAGTGTACATTTACTTTGAGAAAATGTCTTACGGTATAGTTGGTGTATGTGAATAAGATGAAAAGAAAGCGACAAATCTTAGAAGAAATTAACATGGCAGCTTCATCAAAAAGTGAATTTGCATATTATGTTATGTATTTTAGGTCGGTTTGTTGATATATAAACAAATAAAAATATACATTAGCAACTAACCGTAAGTAATGAATAAAAGTAAAAAATCCTTATTTGTTATCAGTTGAAAAAGTGTCTTCCAGAAATTCGGGCCAAGTGCTTTCTCTTCCTGAGCGGCTATTTGAGCTAAACTTGGTGGTGTTGGAGGTCGAGCCGTAAAAACTAAAAATAATAAGAAAAAGATCAACGGATGCTCTTTTTAGGCTTGAAGATATGCAAATGCATTAATGTAAGTGATTACTACGGTACGAGTTTAATAAATAAGTAATCAATAAGAGAATAAAGCTTACATGAAAAAATTACAATCAAAAGAATTGTATTCAAAATAGCAGAACTGAGGAATAATCTGTTTAAACCAGCTGATATTTCATGTATTGTTCCATTTTGTACTAATATTGGTGGAACAAGAAATCCAATTGCAATACCCAGCTGAAATGTCAATAATGTATGTAGAAAGACGACAAGATGTTCATCTACATTTCTGGACATATTGTACTACTGCTTCATGTAGAGCTTAAATTACTAGACGTCGAAAAGCATGAGGCAATAGTAACCTGTTTAGATTAGCAAGCATTAACAATAAAAGCACAGACACACTCACTAAAAGCTTTTGAAATATTCGGAGAAGAGAACTTAATAGATTACACTTGATATGATTTATTGAGTGATTCATTTAGGAAATCTCAATTTCCATACAGATGTAAGTTTTTGATCTCTGAAGTATGATCTTTTTTATGTACTTACCTGATTACCAAACACACCAGCAGCACAGGCTGTAGACACTTCATCTGGACCGAACCATACAGCTGCCAATCGCGGTGGAATACCTAAGGTGAACATCTGCGATGCACCAACAATTGTTTGACCGACGAAAGTCACCAAGAAGCCTTCTAAAATTGAGTGAAATCTATTCAAAATTTATTCAAATTTTATTTCTTCAACCCCTCACATTTTGATTTTCGCTTAGATTTTTAATTTTCTAATGAAGGATTATCCAGAAAAACGTTATCAATCGGATGCTTCGAAGTAATAGGGTAATCGTTAAAAAAGTTAGTCACAAGATTACAAATTTTGGAATACGTGGAAAAGAATTGTTGGGAAACTTAACCATGACGGATAGATTAACGAGGAAAGGAAACAAGTGAGGTGGCTGCAATTGTTGAATAGCGGATAGATATTTAGATAATTTTTGCACTTGAAGCCACGTCACATCGTTGACCAGGTCTTTTGCAAATTGTTTTTTGTTAGACTTTGGTTTCAATCGGAAAAAAAATATAGTAGAAACTATGCTACCTGGATAGATAGAAAGCATTCTTATCCACGACCCGATAGCGTTTCCTGCCGCTCCCATCATAATTGACATTCGTAAGCCATACAGATCGAGTAAGTAGCTAAAAATGAAGTTCGCTTCAATAGTTGAGTGAGTTGCAATTTATTTTCAGCCTGCAGCTTTGATCTACTGCCCCAATCATAAATTTTGATAATATGGTGTTAAGCTCTAGGAAAACTTAAGTATCAATTTAATTGTCCTTTAGAGAAAGCAGTCGTGAGTTTTAATTCGTCAAACAAGATTGAACCGTGATTCGATTCCACATCCGTACAATTCAAGCACCACTTCTAACCGCATTCCGTTGATTACTTCCAGAATCAAAAAATATGGAACATTGTGAATGATTGTCTCAGATTATTTCAAACAGCATTTGCACTTGATCACCTCCATAAATCTTGGTGAAGCCGTTGAATACGTAGAGCGCATCCTGTCAAGAAGTGATCAACGTGTCATAGCTTTATCTTCTATCCTTCATTGAATTTCATTTCTTCTTTTGTGTTATCTCAATTCTAACTACTTAAAAAAGTTTGTTTTTCTTGATTTTTAAACAATAATGAGTTCAAGAAATAATCCGTTCAACTGAATTTTTCACCATGTTGTCATGATTAGTGCTGTTTACCTTCCCGGATAATTTTGGTACTAATGAAACCAGCAAAAATACTAGCAAAATTAGAAGAATATTCAGGAACTCCTAGATAACATTCAAGCATCATTCACATCTGTGTGAATGCCCTAATGAAATAAAAGCATAAGGTGATGTACTACAGCAAGGAGGATCAACATCTTGATATTTCACATCAAGCATACGAAGCTATTTCGGCTACAATGAGGTCAATAAACAGAGCATTTCAGAGATTCGCCTTAGAAGATAGAGCACTACTAAGGTACTAAATAATTTGGTAATGTAACTCATTATACTGATTACAGTATATTTTACACCTCTACGATACCACTATGGTAATATTCCTGGAAAGATTTATGTTCGTCTTTAGAACATTTAAAATAATCGATCAATAATTATGTTTATGGCAAGGTAAGCTGACTTTCACCATCACTAGTTGTTCCTTTGGAGAAAAGAAAGGTAGTATTCGGTAATTTTTTGATATAACTCTTTATGTAACTCTTTAAAAATTATCGCAACCAGTAGAGATATTGTTAACAACGAAGATAAAGCTGGAGAGTAATGAACAAGCATTTCAACTTCAAAATTGTCCTCAACAAGTAAGTAGGTAAGAGTTCAAGAATGCTTTAAAAGAACGTAGGCTTCAAAGAAATTCTAAATA
>KN716303.1:223631-266168 GCA_000816705.1 Dictyocaulus viviparus | reverse complement strand
TGCATCACACAAGTGAAAGAGGTAATACGATGTTCTGATCTACGTCAACGACTAAAAATCAGAGACGCAGCCGTACACGCCAAGTTTTGGAAGATTAAGTGGACAGGACGCGTGATGCATATGAATGATAACTGGTGGACACGATCTGTAAACGATTGGATCTCACAGGAAATTAAACGCACTGTAGAAGGCCACAAGCCCGGTGGTGAGACTTCTTCACAGAGGCCCTAGGAAGAGATTGTGATGGTCAATGAACCCCTAGAGCTTAATTGGACTACTCTCGCGCCCGATAGGGAAAAATGGAAGCTTTACTGGTGCTCGCTCGACTTAGTCGATGATCAAAGGGAATCCAGGTAATTCAGGTAAATTATTTAAGTATTTCGTTATGAGAATCCTATGGCAAATCATAGAGATGTCAATTCTGAGCTTCGTTTATCCTCAAAGATTTAGTCTTTTTACTTAACAGAAACCAATTGGATTATTTTTTGTAAGGACCTTATAATATAATAAAGCTCGTATTTACTAAATTTTCAATAGTAGACTAATTAAGGATTTTATACATCACTCAAGTTGCTTGGTGGTGTCGTGTATGTTTGTATTTATAACATAACGAACCTAACAGCTTTTGATCTTTTTACAGAAACAAATCATCCTATCAATTATTTTGCGTTTAATTTGAGCTATACGAAGACAAATGGCAATTTATATCTTTCTTGTTTGGATTGTTTATATATAATTGAAGGATAGAAATAAGGATAAGGATTGGCGTAATCTATTTTCCTATGGAGATACGCCACCTATTTTTTATCTTGATCTAGTGATGTAGACATCCGAATGAGAGTGGTCTATACAATGACATTGCATTTTTGAAAGCACTTAAATGTAAAATAAAAAAAGGCTTGCAGCAACCTGGTTCTATTTATCCCAAAAACGCGCACCATTGGAATACTTATTCTATTATTCTATTCTATTTTGTATTTTTAGAATAATTACTCTTATTGTAGCGATTAGGGAAGAACGCTGACAGCTTGTTTTCTGCCATAGCACCAAAGGAACTTTAGTGCCATCTCTTCATAAACAATGTTTCGCGTATTGAAAGAGGAGTACAGAAATATCTTAGAATCTTTAATTTCAGAAAGAAAGTGTGAACTCGAAAATAAGAATAATATCATACACGCTATGCTATTGATCTTGTTTCTCGACCTAACATTCAATTTTCGTCATATAATTCAATCATCTGATATTTGAACTCGACATTACCTAATAGAATAATACGAACAATCTTTAAACACTAACGAATTCTCTTGATATGCTAATGTATTCTAGTTCACAACGAATCCTGAAAGTACTTAGATGTGAGTTCGACCTATACAACAAGGTGTACGGTGTTTACTACACTGATGACTTGCAGTGATCAACCTCAAACAGATCGGCGCTTCCTATATTCTGGCACCACTTTATCAGCACACTGTAAGGTTTGGTTTGCATTAATGCGAACTCCAATGGTACCGTGTAACAATGTAACACCTTGTCTAAGTACCATGTGTGACTCCATTATGACTATTGAGTGATTTGTTTTTATTCTACTAAGGATGTCACAAGAATCCTGATCGATTGATGTATACGTATAAGTCCATCATTATCACCTGATATCCCTTCAATAACGGAAATATATTCTTGATATATTCCGTTACACTAGCATCCCTGATGTACCACATTGTTGACTGAATTATCTACTTTTCATTAGACTTTTTCCCTATTGTTTTTGTAGTTTTAAATAGTTCATCGTTCTGATTTTGAATGCACTCACCGATAGCTTTTATTCGTTAAGCAACATTGACAATTAAATTTTGTGACGGCATGGTGATTTCCACCCCTTCTCATTCGCAATAATTTTCCTCAAATTATAGTTTTCGTTTTTAACCACATTATCTTTTAACTTAAGTGTTTTCCCTTCTCTGTTTATTTTATTTTCTGGATCAATATAACAGTCTTTTTAAATGTCGTCTTTATTCACTGACCCTATAGAGCAACATAAACCGTACATACGCATTGTAAAGCTATCCCGCAAAATTAAAAATTCTATTGTTCATACGAATGAACTCATTCACTCATTAAAAAAAACCCTTTAAAATTCATATTCGAGAAAATTGTGCGTGTAATTTGCGGCTTTCGCGTTTCGTAACCTGAATAACTAAATAAATATAGTAACTAATAATAACTACATAAGTGAATGAAGACAAACACAATTTGATGTTTAGCTGGTAACCATTCTAACTTTGAATGATTCTGGTCTAGGTGTCTACAAAACCTACCTTCTTGAAAAAGCTAATATTGTGCAACGTACTTGTAGCTACAAACATGTCACAACCACCCATTTTTGCCTAGATTATCACTTTGTGAGATGTTGCGGTTATTATCGCCATAATACAATTACTTAGTAGACATTATGACTTCCTTCCCGTTTGATTCAAACATTTTCTGAGCAATGATATCAAAAGACTGTTACGACTTATTACTAATACAGTAAATAACGGCTCCTGACATCATAAAAACAATGTAGGCTAATCCGACCCATGATAATATTGAGGAATCAAACGTAAATATTCTCCTACTCGTTCAGCCGTTTATGACCGCATCCGAGCAACTCGTCCGCGAAATCACATCACACTGCGCCAAATTCAGTCCCTGCACCTCCCACGTACCAATAATTCGTGGTTGGTTTTCTACAGAGTTGGGCTTCTGTGAGTCATTTTTTAGTGTGATCAAAGAGTGCTCACATTTTTCTACCGCGAACTTGTTTTAGTTCCAATAGTGAGTTTTATAATATGAAAATTTCTTTTATTTTCATTCTCATATTCTTCGTTTGTGATGCTCTTCTAGAATGCGTGATTTGGTAAAGTGCGACTAATACAACTTGTTATAATGAGCGAAAGCTATGAAGAAAATACTAAAGCGAAGAAAATATATGTGAAACATCTGGTTTTGGACACTGGAGCTGTAATTGCTAATGTTAATCTTCATGTGAGTAATAAATATGTTTTGTTCATTTTATTGTAACAAAGTTAGATGTGTCATCTCATTAACAGTTAATATTAGATTGTCTCTTTTGTACTAGCTTTAGCTAAGAGTTAATGAAGTTTCAGGAAATAGCAGAGAATTATTATGCTCCGCACGAAATTCTCAGCGAACTGCGTTCTCTTCGCGCTAAAATATGCTTCGACACGTTACCTTTTGAGATTAAAATAAGAGAACCGTCAATAAGTGCAATTAAAAGAGGCTAGAATTTCATTTCGAAAGTATATTTCTGTTTTAGAATTCGTTGATTCTTTTTCTTATACACTATATAAAATTTAGTTATTGAAGTGTCAAAAAGAACAGGTGACTATATTTCGCTATCCTTGGCCGACATCAAAGTTATTGCGTTAACTTATGATGTATACAATGAGTACTGCGGAGATTTTCGACGCGACGTAAGGCCCTATTGGTTTTTAGTTGTTGAGGAAATGATTTTTACAGGTTTTAATTTGATAATTTGTAATATAATCTGACTAGGACATGTCTGAAGGGGGCGTTGTAATTCAAGATGTGAGTAACTTCAATATGAAATTATAGAGAGGATTTGAGTCAGCTTCAAATAGTAGCTCTACACTGATGTCAGATGATAAGCAATTTGTCGTCGCTTCAGTAGAAAGTCTGTCCAACAGTGGAGTATCGGACGGTATTCATGTAAATGTAGGTGACATTTAATAATATGAAAGTGGTAGTGTAAGAATAGTTATACCTATTTTAGGATACTAGTGATGAAGAAGGTTGGATAACGGAGAATAATCTTAGTCATATTCTTAAGAAAATGGGTGGTTTGGAGGCGAGATCTATGCAGTCGTTTGATTTGTATTCATTAATTTAACTGTCGATACCGTGCTTTGTTATGATTTCATTTGTTATACAGGTGGAAGAAGGCGTTTCCGTGGGTTGCCTTACGACAGACTTTGCTGTGCAAAACGTGCTGTTTAAAATGAATCTGAGTTTGGTTTCTTTAAATGGTTATCGCATCAAACAACTTAGATCATCGGTGTTGCGTTGTCGAGGCTGTTTTACAACTACTTCGATAATGACTAAGCAGTTTTGTCCTGCTTGTGGCAATAAGCTATTGCATAAAGTTAGTTTTACGTAAAATTGTACCTAAAATTCATTTTCTCTTTTGAGAAGGCTATCCGAATTTTTTTGGTAGTGTGCTGTTTCTGTTGACGAGAACGGAGACCAGGTTTTGCACATTAATTGGCAGCGACTTGCTAACAAACGTGGTTTGAAGCACTCCATACCAGCTCCGAAAGGTGGAAAGCATGCTGTAAATTGCTATTATTTATTTCGATTTGACATATTCCATAAAAGCTGTTTTTGATAAAAGCGAGATTGCCGGGGCAACTTTGAGCATCCAAAAAAGTGAGTAAATTAGTGTTCAGGTCAACGAAAAGTTGTTTGAAGATCAACCAATGCCCCAAAACCGGATGGCAACGATACGATCGGATCCATTTGGCGAAAACCCTTTCCCGATGCATGATGTTACTTCGAGGTTTTTCTTTCTAGTTTCATTGTTACTAAATCATGATGAATTATTAGATCAAGAGGATATGTGTCTGCAGGTCAGCAATGCTTGGTCTCCAAACTTTGAATAGTAGACAGAAACGAAGATGGAATCCGAACGAGTCGAAGAGTAGGAAACACAAGTGACTTTGATGTTGTGTGAACGTTGTTAGATATAAATATATGCTAATTCAAATTGTTACTTCTTTCAATATTAAGCGTGGTTTATTTTATTCAAGAAATAAAAGTTGCATATATAGTGGGCTACTCTTGCGGATTATTGTTCTGGTCCTTTGTTGCCACAAGCGTATTTCTCAAACTTTGGTTATATTATTATTATCAATATTTCCATATAATTTAGCAGATATCTGGTGTAACGATAATGTCTACGGTGTATTATTGCCATCAATGCAGGAATAATGTTCCTTTGAGAAACACGGTTAATCCAATTATTTATCTCCTCAAGACAATATCTTTACTTTCATGTTCAGGACATGATATGTGGTGTATGTGGCGGTGAATTTCTCGAGCAGATAAGTATAGCACCTGTCCGTATCCATCCACGAATGGTCCATCACCCTGAGAGGGTACATTTTCATCGTCATCATCATCCTCATCCTGCTTCACCACAGCGTGTTCGTGTTCATCTACAACAAGGACCAAGTCAAAATCCACCGGAGGTTTGTGTTTGATCTATATTAGTAAAACTGAACTTGTGCTATTATCTATCAGATTTGACTCTCGAGTAGTGTCATTTATGCCTCTAAATATATTCATTAATTATACATTATGTCATGTACAAGGCTATTTACTTAAAACACTGTAATCGATACTGATTCTCATGATTCTTATGATTCTTTTGGTTTTCACTGCGAACTTGGTTTGCTTGAAAGGTAATTGTAGAAACCATGTTTTAATGCACACAAACGAACTTCGCATTTTATAAAGTATTCGAACAAAGTTTAAATGTAGTTATAAGCTTTTCTTAAGGCAAGGATTCTATGGATCACGAAAATATTCGGAACAGTATCAGCAGTTCTTAATTTACCGCGAGAAACTATGGGTTTACTTCGCTTTTTTTGCAAATGTAAATATATGGGGACAGATTCTGTTTTTCATTTTTTAGGGGCAACTTATTAAATGTGGAAATTGTTCATTTTTATTAAGGGTTTGTTTTGTCCATTGGGGATTTGATGAAGTTCTGTGCTTTTAGGCTACTAGTTTTTACATATTTTGCGTAATATACGTGTTATTAATTAATGCAGAATGTTCTTGGATCAATTATGGGTATGATTAATTCGTTCACTCAACCAAACCAACAGCAATCTGTATCGTCACCAAGTGATAATGACGGAGACATTACTCCAAGTAATGAGCGCCCACAAGGCGTGGTGCGTTTCACTGTCCTTTCAAAACGAACATAAACTGCTAGTATTAGTGTACAATTGTAGACCTTTTCGCTGGATCAGGCCATGCAAATGCATCCGATATTGAGTCAAGTACTAGCAACACTAGGTAATCCAAACATGCAAGTACGAATACACATCGGAGACGATGGAGAGTGCGTTTTGTTCCGTTTATTTTTACAATAGGTATATAATCATAGACGGCAAAGCATTGCAGTTTTAGTGGAATAATGCATGGACCCTTCGGCGACTATGTATGGGGCGAAAACGGTATGGATCGTATTGTCACTCAACTTTTCAATCAAATGGACGGAAGTACAAGACCTGTTGGACTGACAGATCAGCAAATTAATAGACTACCAGTAATTAAGGTGTAAACCAATTTTGCTTCAACCACAATCAGTCGTTCAAACTTTCAATCATTTCTTTGTGCTTTATAGTTAACTCTTCAGTCAACTGTTTTACAGGTATCAGAGCATCATGTTGAAAAGGCTACGCAATGTACCACATGCTTCGAAGATTTCAAACTGGGTACACTTTCACATCTCGTTTATTCAGAAATAAATTGAATTTATTGATTATTTATAGGGGAACTAGTAGTCGAGTTGTTATGCCGTCATATATTTCACTCCCACTGCGTGGTCCCTTGGCTCCAACAACGTCCATCTTGTCCGATTTGTAGGCAAGAAGTGATTGCTTTACAATTCCCAGAACCTGCTCCTGGCGCTCCAACTGTTTCGGTCAGTTGCATTATAAAAATGTATTTGCAAGCATATGCAGAAACTTTTACGATATTATTCCAGGTTTAAATTTCTAAGTATCTAAAAACAACTCAATAAAAGTGAACGAGGTCTAAACCATTCTAGTAGTGTAGGTCCTCTTGAATTGCGAATAACTGCAAGATTTAGTGAGTATACAACTTGCTGTAATAAAATTTGAAGAAATTGCGTAGAACTCCACTTGTGTTTTTCTTGAAAGTAGTTGATTAGCATTGTATAGGATACAATATAGACATTATTGTTACTAGAAAAGAGAAGGCTGTAGATAATAGTGTCATATGAAAAACAAATTGACTGCATTATTTCAACTTTATATACGAATTTTTGCAGAGCTTGGAGGCAAAACACGATTTAATCGAGCCAGAATTAGACTAAGAATTCACCAAAGTTATGGGAATGTGTCCATCATGATTTTTATGGTTTTGTTCTAATTAAATTCACACTTGGATGGACTTTGGTTGCTAATTACATTCGAATATATTAAATGACCACTTTGTTGATAAGTGAATTATTGGGTTTGTGGCTACGTCAGATGTACATATGTCTTCATAGCTTATTAGAACTCGTGCCTGTCAACACTCATCAATTTCTATAGTCGAAAACTGTTGAACGATATTTGAATAAAAATTCATACAGTATTATCACAGAGAACAAAAATACCTTCACAAGAAGCTTATGTAATGTTACTGTTCACGGTGAATGATAACAAATAAACCGAGGAGGCCAAGAACAGCATATTTTAGCTTCGGATAATCATTCATAAGAATGGTCACCATTCCGACATATGGAAGAATACCTTTTGTGCGACCAACTACATCAGAACGGTGTAACCACATTTGTCCTGGGGCATAAAGACCGCGGTCATCCACCTAAAGAAACTGTAATCTGATTACTACTGGAAAATTTGCTCCTATTGTGTTTTTGAAGATCTCATCTAATTGGTTTAAAAATTTGCAGTTATGCGAGACACAACATAATTTACTAACGTATACAATGATAAGGGACGCACTCGGGGGGTCCCACAGGGGTAAGAATCGAGTTTTTTTTCATCAAGCCCGCCATTTCTTAGGTTTGTAATTCGGTAGCAGAAAAATCTGGGTAAGATGAACATAACTAGGTGAAGAGTGATCAACTTAAGTGGAACTTAAGTATAAACCAAGCTCGCATTCAACGATATCGCGTTGAACACAATTGCGTAGGCGCAAACGGAAACAAGAATTGACCAAGTTTAAAGCTTATCTGTGTTTTCAGATCGTTTGATAACAAGGCGCTTCGATATTTACGCATAATTTTCACCGTTTGGTGGGATTTTAAGTGAAAGTATGTGGTTTGACGATTTCTATAAGCACAAGGTAACCTTGGATCATACTTCAAAAATCTGATAATTCAAGATCAATTATTTCATAAAAACTCTGAATTGTGGACAAAATGTCTTAGAAGAATGGCTATAACTTTTATCTTGGTAATTAGTACCTACGACTTGCTTCAATTCAGAGGCAAACATAAAGACATACTTGATTATTATCTCCTTTCGTAAGGAATTTAGTATCATGTGGGGCTTTTTCATGAACCTAAATAATAGGTTTTGAAAATCGTTAGGATTTTTGTAACTAACGTAACGTTAGGAGTAACTGCCATCATTACCTTTATTACTCTGTGTACTATAGGAATGTCCCTTCCTTCTATCTTAAACACAGTAACGTCGCCCGTTCTGATAGGATCTGACTGGTCGTTTGTCAGTAGTAGAAGATCTCCTCTAAAGAAAGCTGGCTCCATTGAACCTACAAGTATTTGGCGTATTGAGAGAAAAATATTATGCAAGAGTAACCTCTGCAAAAGTAAAGAGAACTGCGATGCATTGAAAATAAAGTAATAGTTTATAGGACATAAGACAAATACTAAATCCATTACAATGTGCGAGTAGCACGAATGGAAAATAGAATTAGAACCTGAAAGTACAACGACAATAGGGCTTTCGGATCCTGTAAGGACCATCAATCCTTTCCAAATCATGAGCGCAGACGATACTACCATTGCGAAATTGAGACCCTGAATTTGTGCGTTCTCAAGCTAGTATTGGCTTAAAAGCGAAACATTATGTAGCGGACGCGTATCTACATAGTCAAATTCTAATGACAGGGAACGGAACGAAGTATTAAAAACTGAAAATTTCCGAATTACACAATGCTTACCTGGTATATAATTTGACGTACATTCATTCTTCGTAGTTCATCAAACATAGCCAGTTCCAGTAAACGCATGATTTTCTGACTTATGTTGTAATAGACAAGTTAAGTCTGACGATTACGGTATGACAAGAAGGCAATAACGTATGTTTACAGATAAAAAGAGATTCAGGAACACTTTATTTTTGTCGAAACAAAACGAGAAAAATTAGGATGAAATTTCATGTACAATAGAGAATTCGTTAGAATTCAATAACTACTCTTTCCGATCACTGTTAACATTTAGTGGTTTTGTCGAATGAAGTAGTAGCAAACTTAGGTTAGATATTTTTACAGCAGTGTACAAATTCTCAGATGAAAAAATAATAAGAACTGCCCCTCTGAGCACAGCAGTGTACAAATTCTCAGATGAAAAAACAATAAGAACTGCCCCTCTGAGCACAGCAGTGTACAAATTCTCAGATGAAAAAATAATAAAAACTGCCCCTCTGAGCACAGCAGATATTCGCCATAATCCAATTCAATCCCACCAAATGAAATTGAAACCGAAAAATTCGAAACATCCAAATGATTGAACATAATAACGCAAATTATTAATGGGAATCATTCAGTAGAACAGAGACCTAAGAAATCATCCATGAGTGTTCCGATGGCAAAAATATCACTTGCGTCTACCCGTGTGCCAATTAGTTTCACCTAAACAGAGTAAAATCTGAGTCCCACTTTCTGTCCATTGTAATGCCATATTCACCTAGTTCAATAATCATAATTGGATCTTAAATAGCAACTAAGAACTATTTATAAAAATTTAAAATAACGGAAGAGTGACAATTATGTGTGAGTTAAGCCCAAAGTCGACTGTACACCTAAGAATATCTTGACTGTAACCTTGTTTACCAATACTGGAGATTGGTAAACAGTGTTTTATTAAAAAGACAATACAGCACAAAAATAGACTAACTTTTCGGCAGGATCGCCTTCATCACTAAAGAAGTCTATGTCAATTGTGCGGTCTATTCAATCAAACACTATCGTTAATCCTACAACGGAAAAACCCTGATTTTTATTATTGTCTTTTTTTATTCTCTTACTGTCTATTGTTATTTGTCTGTTGTATTGTCTCTTCAATAAAACACTGTTTACCAACCTCGAGTATTGCTAAACAAGGTTACAGTCAAGATATCCAATTTACAAATGCTGAGGTTAAAGGATAGCCGATCTTGGACACCTAAGAATACTCCAATAATACAGTAGAATAAGTAGAAAATATGTCAACCAAATTTAAACAATATTTTATTCAATCGACAACAACTTTACGTGAAACAACATTATGTACAGCCCGGTAAAACTAATTCAGTGAAAAAAAGCCCCATTATACACAAATCAACAGCCGAACTATCAAAATACAAAGCCTTGGGATGAACTCACTCTTATTTCATCATCCTGCTTGATAATTGATGTTTCATCTTCTGTCTTATAACAAGGAGGATTTGAGTTTGGATCAAACTCCATATCAGGAGGAATACAATGGCGAGATATAAAGCAGGACAGTGGACCAATATCGCAAAATATCCCGACTTTGTTCACCTAAAAAAATTATTAAGAGGTCTTAAAATGCGACAATAAAGATGAATAACACATTCTCACTTGATTAACTACCGCATCTACAACCTGTCCTTTAAAAGGTCGAAATACGATCGCCTTGTACTTGACAGGATATATAACAAATCCACGACCTCAAAAAAACTTCTAGTGTGAAAACCAGAAATCAAACTGATTCTATTTTCGGCGACATTGTTTGCGAGTGAACATTCAGACCCATAGCTAGTATAATTAAAAAATATCTTCCAAGATTTATCTTACCATCGAGATTTATTAAGACGTAAATTTACTTCTAGTTAGACTTTTTCTGAAAGACGTTAAACTTAGTAGTTATTGCTATATTTTTACAACCATGAAATTACACTTAGAATGTGGCTTCATATTTCTAGCGGAGCTGATTGCACTGAAGCCATTACAAAAGCAAAATCATCCGTCAATTTGCCTACCATCTATGAATTGAGTTGCTTTCAATTTGGTTAGAACAATTAGGTGATCAGAGTGCTGACTAACCTGGTTGAATTAAACCATGTCCAATTGTATCAATTGTCGTAACTGCAATCACAAATCCAAATTTTCCTGTGCATGTGCCTTCGACTTCAGCAAATAGTTTCATTTTGATAGTTTCGTTCAAGTTAGCACCAAAGTACTTGGGATGTAGGCAAACTTCATGTTCCATAGACAAGTGGAAAAACATAGTGCGTCTCTAAAATCGTACCATAGTCATAAGACATATGGAGATTACAGATTTGAGGCAAGATGATAATACCATATAGCACACCGTCCTGTCAAATATAGCGAAAAATCCAATAGACAAGAGAACATAATAAGAGTATATGTGGCCATTCTACTACGCATAAAAACATTTTAATGACACCTATATCTTATAAATTCCGATGTATTGTAGTTTGAGATTAGAGTAACATTGATGTTATTGGGAGAAAATTCATGTTAGCTTTAATGCTCAATACATTTGAGAAAACTCATAGCTTTTTTTTAGCAAAATTTTGGGAATAATACTACAACAAGCTTTTGCACAGAATAATTGTAAAAATAAACAATCAATAAGTATGATCAGATGTATGTTTGACTAAATATATTATTAACATAACTAGGGCACATGTATTTCTAACTCATTTGGCTCGATAAATTACAATCTGGATTATTTATGATGAAACTTTCTGATATTTTCACCAATACATTCCATTAGGCAAATAATATCATAAGAATAATTTGAAAAAGACATAGGTTTTAGATATGTATATATTTTTCATCAACAATATTTAGCGAATTAAAACAGAACAGATGTAAAAATAATCAGAAGTTGACCGCACCAATGCCTTGAATAGTGGAGAAGAAAAACAGGAAGATTCTACATCAAACGTGCGAACTTTAATGTTTAAAAAAAGAAATTCATGTTATGTCAATAGAATGGGAAGAAAAGTTCTGTTAACAAACACACTCTCTCACCTTAACGAAAGAAGCAAAGAAGAAATAATAACTGTGCACAGAAATCACCAGAACCATTATTTAATACTACTCGCAACAAAATAATGAATTTTCTTGTAATTAGGACGAGAACGCATGGAAACATAATTGTGGAGGCAACTGAAAAATCGTACTGTCATTAGTGCAGGAAGGAGTTGGTTGAGGAAATATATGCACATTCAACTTCGATTACGTTGTACTTATATATGGTTATTAAATCTTGTTTTAAATTCAACGACTGTACCATCTCTTGTAAATAATGGATAACATTAGATTTTCACTATTATCATGCATGGAGAACTATATGACATTTCCTCATTGGATTCCTGAAAACATTATTTAACATAGCTATCCTTATAATTCTGTAAAATTAAGAGAAGTGAGATGTACTAAATTCTTGCTTGAACAAAACCGCTTTCACAGTTGTTGGTGCTCAACCAGTCTTTCGATATTCACCACCTTAGTGTCATTCTTTAGAGCACCAATTGTGTATAACTAACTGAATATCTTGTATGTAGTTACTAGCTTTTCGTCTAATGTAAAATAAGTGATTGTACCTCAATCCTATGTACACTCTCTCCACGGGCTTATGGGAGAAATTTTTCAAGAGAAAGGATTACTACGTGGTCATTGTCGGACTTGATAAATCTGGAAAGACAGTAAGTTTGCCAGTCTTGTAAAATGGTGAAACCACAGTATTATTATATTGGTACGAAGAGTAATAAACATAATGTCTGGTAAGGCAGCACTAGTTTTGAGGAATTGAATATTGATTTTCTTGATAGAGGTTCTGATTCCCTCCATTACTTTTTTATTTACAGACCTTTCTTGAACAGACCAAATCTCGTTTTGTGAAAGGTTACGGCTCTTTCAACCCTGCACGAATTACAAGCACTGTTGGATTGAATAGTTAGTATATATGTTAGCAATATTCTTTCATTTTTTTAAATTTTATTTTCACTATCGGTTAGTTTTGCATAATTGAATATTATATTATTAATATTATAATTATTATATTATTATTATATTATTATATTATTAGTACTTTTCTGTTTCAGTTGGTGAGGTGCAAATTAACAACATATGTATGTGTTTTTGGGACCTTGGGGGTCAAGAAGAGCTTCGAGGTCTGTGGAGCAGTTACTACGATGAAGCTAACGCGTTGGTTTTCATGGTTGATGCCACTAGAAGCGATTTATTCGAGGAAGTCGCTGATGTATTTAGTTAGTTTTATCTTAACATATTTCATATGAATTATTAAGCTTAACCAGATAGATATTCTACTTCGTTGAATTTTGTGGTCATTCATAAAGAATGAGAACAATATTTCAATAAATTATCCGTTGTTGAAGTTTGGTAAACACTTATAGCTTTATGTGTTCTGGAATGAACGCATGGAGTCGGTGCTGATAAGCGATTGCAAGTACTGTTTGAGTAATCTTTTAGATAACTCGTAACAAATTGTTATATTATCCTGTCACACACCTTGATAAAGGTATTTATTTAGTTGTCGTACTTTTTTTTTACAATAAAACACCTGTTTCATCATAAACATCATAACTTTCATCATAACTCGATGTATGGATCCGATGGTATAGTTGATTGCTTCTTTCTATCCAACCATTGTTGTTTTATATAGTGGTTTCATATAAATGTAGAATAGTCGACTTTTTATATGCATATATCTTACTTGATATTAATTTGAAGTAGAAAAACTTTCTATAAACGTATTTTATACAAAACCAATTTACAACTGCAGTATAGAGTGGTAGTTCTATTAAGAAGTCATATTTATCAGTTAACCTACAAGATTTATTGATATTTTTTGCTTCCAGAAAAAGTGATATCCAACAATTATATACGGACCATTCCTGTTCTTGTTGCTGTGAATAAAAGTGAAATAGAAGGAGCGGCAACAGCAGCTGAGGTTTATTGTAACATTTTTAGACATCGTCTAATTTTATTCAGCTTAAATATTATAATTTTGTCATATTAAACTTGAAGCTTTCATTTCTTTTCATAGCTTTGCTCCAATAGAGCTTCTATTTTTTCTTATCACCCGCGAGTGTAGCCCAATGAATTCTTTTAACTCCGGGGATTCGTTGAGCATCATAATCTCTTTCTAAAACTTTTGTGAAGAGGTCTCACTACTGGGCTGGTAGCCTTCTTTCAGGGCGTTTAATTTCCTGTGGGATCCAATCTTGTACAGTTCGTAATCACCGATCATCATTCAAATGCATCGCGCGTCCGGTCCACTTAATCTTCGAAGACTTGACGTGTATGGCTGCGTCTCTGATCTTGGATCGTTGACGAAAGACAGAACTTCATATTTCCTCTTTCACTTTTGTGATACGGGAAACGCCTAGAATAACACTTTCGATAGAGCGTTGTATTGCGCTCAGTGAGCCTTCATCCCGCCTTCGTAACGTCCATTTTTTCAAGGCAAGAACAACCATTATTTCAAAAAGACAGGCATAGAGTTTTGTCTTCCCTGTTCTCTTCACTATGTCTTTGATTCTACAACCATTGTCGATGTTGGCTTACATTGGTCTCGCTAGCTCGATGTTTGGTGTAATCAGTACGATGTCATTGATTGTTCCAGTTTTCAGTTGTAATATTTGCAATTTTAATATCTCAAAATAAAGATGATTTCAAACGATTGAACAAAGCTAGACAAAGAAATGGACTGCTAATAAACAAGAAGAAAACCTAGTTCATGAAAAAGCCGTGGTCTAATGGTAATGAAATGAAGAATGTTGTTCTTATTTTGAGGAAACCGAGTCTTACTTAATGTACCTTGGGCAATGTATGAACATGATATAATGCGATATGTAAAAATCATTTAGGACAAAGCCTCATGGACTGTCTTAGCTCCCTGTAAAATAGGGAGCAGGTCAATCATATCATGATAAAATTGGTTCACCTCTACCTCACAATTCTTCCGGCCCTTTGCGATGTTTCCGATGCTTGGATTGATACCTCAACCACGTGGAGGACTTTACGAATTACTTACAAGGTGTTTGAAAGGTGTCTTTTTAAATGCAACCGACAGACATAGCACCATGCCGAACTTTGAAAACATTCATTTGCAAGATCCAGAAGATTGTGTATGCGAATGAAGCATTTATGGTCCGATCATATAATATGAAGAAAGTACGAACAACGGAAATATTTGAGGCAAACGTCAAGAAGCTTTATTCACAGCTATATACGATTTCACTATCTCGAATGTACTGCGCCAATGTCACCATGTACGTATAAGATATCTTCTATGGACGACAGTCGCACAAGAACGAAGCGGTTGGAAGATTGCTGGGGCCCGCACTGGTCGTGAAGACGGGCCAGCTAATTAATTGAGTCTACTTAGATCAAAACTCTTTTTTAATACTCATTACTTAATTATAGATCGACGGCCCTGCATTTCTAATTTGATTAGATACTGTGCAAAAAGCACAATAGGGATACAGAATGTTTTTGACTACCTTTGGTGTAACTTTAATAATAATATACTAAATAATAATATTAATTATTAATATTATTAATATTTAATAACCCCATGTTTTTAAGGTCCGACGCATTTTATTCGACGAGGAGCATCTGGGTGATTTGGCCGTTTTACCTGTTTCTGCTTTGGAAGGTACAAATGTAGACAGGTGCATCCGATGGCTAGTTCGAACACTTGCAAGTCAGCCACTCTATTTGTAATTGCTTAGTTGTAACATATGTCATTACCACATCTTTGTATCAAATTTGGAATTTTCATGCGTTATTGGGGACAGTTTTAGCAATGTGTTGTGATTCAAGTGAAATTATGGATTCTTTGTTTCATATTAAGGAACAAAACGTATTAAATAGATGTAATTACCATAGTATTCTTATTTTTTATCAATAGGACTGGTTATAATGATGTTTAAATATTCGTAGTGGTACTGAGTTGGTTGCAAAACTTGGAGCCCCATACGCTAAATAGGTATCCGATTCTTAGCATAGTAGTATAAGTATAAGTGAATCATTCACATTGGGTAGTTGTAGAGTGAGGACCTCGGTAGTGTAATGGATAAGCACAACAGATCCGATATCTGTAGGTATGAGTTTGTGTTTTGTCTGAGGTTCCACGTCTTGCGACTAGCTCAGCATAACTACGGATGTTAAGTAAAATTCTCTTGAAATTTTTTTATCTCTGGAAAATACAGTGCAGAATAACTAAATAACTCCATAGATATGTAGAAAACACTCTGTGTATTTGTGTACGTAGAAAGCGCATGATTGAGTTGGAAGCTAAATGGTTGCAAGTTTTTTCGCTATATGAGCACATGTCTTTTGTTTTATTAATGTGCTCAAACTTTATTGTTTTCCACGTGACAATGCAAATCACGACGTATATTTTATAACAAATATTCTCGTTTTAAGTGAATTTCACCCTGGATATTTTCACTTATTTAGTTCCACATGGAACTTTTTCAATCGTAAACGTTTTAATAACCCTGATGTAAATCATTTTAGGTTTTTATTATCATTACACGAAATTTATATTTCGTAACCTAAGGTATGCGAGTTGCACTTTGAATACTTGATTTAATAGATGTCTGTATTCAAGTTCATAGAAACAGTTTGATTTGACAGAATAAATGAAAGAAAATGAACCAGGAGGAGAAATAATAAAACTCCAGATAATTACATTTTTTCACATGCATTTATATGAACTATTTTGTGTTGATTTTGCGCATACGAAAACCGGAAAATTGTGGCAAATTTTGATGTTAGTGAACCAATGAAGTTATTCATTGTGCACCAGTTTCACAATAAAAGTTTTTATCTGTAACCTGTAACACGAGATTTCCGGATATTTATTTCATAGTTGTACTAAGCGTTATACAATGTTAAGTGCGTAATAAACATAAAAAATCAAGAATACAGACACGAAGCGGGAGAGTCGAAAGTGGTGGCCGAGTTCTGTTTAACATCGGTTCATTTAAAACATCTTTTTTTTGTTGAAGTACATTTTCATAGATTTTCATTTGCTTTGTGCCATGTACGCTGCTGTATCGATCTAAGACAATCTGTACGAAAGAACATCGTCGGATGATGATAGGTCATTTGAATGGTAAAAATAAAACGGGGAACTGTGCAATTCTGTCTCGAATCAGTATTGATGTGAAGAAGGCTAGGACGAAACAACGTAATCCATGAGTAAAAATTTATAAAAGCTGTATGTGAATTTGTGACGAGTAACATAACATGGAGTGGTTTGTTCCATTATTCTATAGACATGCATTTTTGAGTTGCATATTAATATAATGTATACCAAAGTGATGGGTTATTACTACTCGATGCACAAACAGATGTAGAAGTTTTACGAAATCCGGGATATTTGTAATATTATTCAAGTGAAGAAATGGAAAAAAAATAACAAAGAATTGTTGATGAGTAAAAGTTATCATCACAAATGCTTTGTTCTTGATAGTTAGGGCATCCGTCAGAGATGTTTAACCTCATCGCATTTTGACTGAACAGTGTCTAAAACTACTGAAAATCTCAATTCAATTCAACAGTTATACTTGAGTTATAGTATTTGTATTTTGAAGAAGAGTACTGTCAATAATCTGTGTAGAATCACCGCTTAGCGACAAGGAAGAAATTCGCTGTACTTGAGGCGATGTTGCCCATCGTAGTCGCTGAAAACTCGCAGAATGAACGCAAAAGAAAGCATCAAAGCCGTGCTCGTATTCATTGTGAAACTGTGAACAACATTCAACATTGTGTGAAACTCTTATTCAAATTTAATAAAGCTTCGTATTGTAACAATAGGCGTAGTCATTTCTAGCATTGTTTCCTGACATGACGTCATGGGAGCGCAAAAATATGTCATCTTTTTTCTTTGGCTCCAATTTTTTGGTAATCTATGAAATTATTTTCGGATTATCGAAGCTAAAAACATATTTCAACAAATGGGTGAGTAGGATTAGCTGAAGATCTTAGGGGTCTGATATAGAGGGCTTTCACATGCTTGAGATATGGAGTTTTGTTTATAAGGCTGTCAGAATTAAATAGTATGGCCATCTGTAAATAACACAACCTATCATAATGGAATCTACTGTAAAAAATGTTAGATTTTAAGAACATTGTTGAATAATTATGAATGGCCAGCGTGGGATATCAAAACATTGGAAATGATGAGCAGCAATAGAAGTTCATGAATAGGATGTTCTCCATTAACAGACAGTATGTATGATCCTTATAGCCTTTAATATTTTAGTTTTTACGAATGTGAAGTGTCCTATAAAATTGATCTAGATTTATGAAATCATTTGGAACACCACGTCAATGATTTTGAATAGCCTCACCGTCTTAGCTTTTATTACTGATATATTTCATGTATGTTGCCTGAAGTGACCTGTTTTCAAATTTCTTAAATCGAATAATATATTGGTTTAGTAGAAGCACAATTCAAAGGTACTGCAGCGCTCCAGCAGGGTCACCAGTCCAATTCCACTACACCTTTTACAGGGTCATTAAAATAGTAATATATCAAAAATATTTTGGTCGACAATTTTTAATTTGACAACGATATTGTTAAGACTACGTTGGAACAAGGGACTTTTCTAGCAACATCGTAAATTTCAAGAAGGTTAGGTTAAGCTCTGTGAACGACTTCGGACCATATTTGGAAAATGGGGTTGGTATGGAAATATTCAAGATGGGTACCAAATGAACTGAGAAGAATTTGGATGATCGAGTCATACGCACATTGCTGGCTGCTTGAAACAAAAGCGATCGCATCTTGATTTATAACAGGGGATGAAAAGTGGATTACCTACAAAAACATCGTAAGGGGAAGGGGATACAGTGAATGCGGAAACCTAGCTTTTCCATCTCTAAACGAAATCCTCCACTCCGAATAAGAGAATTTTCTGTATATGTGAAGGCATTCGAAGACTAGTCCATTATGAGATTTTGACACCGATGGAAAAGCCTAAATCGGAGTATTGTTAGCAACTGTATAATTCAAAGACAGCAGTCCGAGAAAAAAGCCGGCGATGTTCAATAGGAAGAACATTACACTGCGTCATTTCGCTATTTGACGACTCTTAAAAAAATGGAGAATTATGCTGAAAAATTTTCTTCCGTTCACCATATTTTCTGGTCTTAGCACCCTTCGACTAGCAGTTGTTTTTGTCCTTACAAAACCTTTCCGGAGAGCAAAAATTTTAAATACAAGGAAGATGTCAAACAAACAGTGGTTCAATTTTTCGCATCGATATATGAAATACTTTTGAGGAATGGGATATACAAATCACTTTGAAACTGACCAGAAGTCACTAATAATAATGGCAGTTACATTATTTCATAAAGTTTTCCACGGCAAGAAAAATTTGGTCTTTTTTATTCCAGCTACGAACAGAACTTCTTAGTAGACCCTATACTGGAGTACGGTGAGGCACGATCGGATTCTGAAGGTAACACCAGCTTAATCTTCTTTACAAAACGTATTAATGTTGCAATGTTGTAATATTGTACACGTGATAGGCGAAATTTGTAACTGATTGCATCAAATTTCTCTTATCTAATAGACGTTGAGAACTATCCTTGCTAGTATATCCTTGAGAATCCTTGACTATTCTTGAGAACTTATTCTTGTTGGTATAAGAACTATATTAAGATACATGTCTTCTACCCACAATTAAAACCCAGTAATAATTCTCAAAAAATAGCCGTACTAATTCTAAAGTAGAAAATATTTTTTATTAGGATTTTGTGAAAAAATTTTAACAGTTTTTCAGAATCATTGCTGCGCATTTGATATACTTAAGGAGCAGATTGCTCACGACTGCGTTCTATTGTACATAGAAATTTGAAGAGCTGCCTACATATCCAATTGGCAATTTTTCTTGGATATACTATTTGGTTAATTGGATGGCCTGTCTTCAAGCGTAATAAGAACCCAACAATTATCTATTTGGTTTTTGCTCACATTACTGCCCTCCATGGTGCTGGTCTTTTTCCTATGTGTTACTAGGGTGAATACAGGTTCTTGACGTTTACCTCGAACACGTCCGCTTTTATTTTAGGTGGTCGCCTCGGCGAACGTTTGAGTACCATTCTACATCACCTTTGTTTGTTTTCATCTGTTGCCGGTCTTCTTATCATATGAAGAACCCATCTATATTTCGGTTCGGACTTATATTTTTCTGAGTTTTGCAGATGATATACATTTCAAAAATCTTTAACCGCATATAGAGGATTTTAAAAAATCCCATGCGACTCTTCTTCTTAATATTCCACTTCTCATATCATTATTCATGTCCGTACGTTTCCCAAGGTTTACGTATGACACAATTTCTTCAATTTGAAAACATCATAGTCGATTTCATGTCCATTCTATCATGCGTTTGTCATAAACTGGATTTCCTTCTTTTTTGTTCACACTACATTCCTTTGTCCAGCTTCATCCAACCTATGCAACATCATCTCTCCTTCTGTACTCATCTAAATAAGATGATGTCATACGCAAAACGAAGGTTTGGTGGGATTCTTCTTGTACTATCACAGGTTGGGCTTCATCCAATGTTGTTGCTGTTGTTGTTGTTACAGCAGCAGGATAATATTCGCGAGCAAATGGAGCAAATGGAAAAAATATATTAAGGAGTGAGAATAACAAATTAATGATTTTTTTTAGTAATCTTACATAAAAATGTTGAACGACAGATAACGTGTAATTGACAGCTCAGGTGTTCTCGTTTAATTTAAAAATCCTCTAGGGTAATCAATAATTGTCATTATTTTAAAGACACTAAATATTGAAGCTCAGGGTTTCAAATTGTTCCATGAAGGGTTATGAAAGTTCTTATGTCAAAATTACCTCAGTTAGTGTTCCTCTTGCAGATGAAAGCACATATATAGCATATAATGGCACGCTCGTTACTGACAGTAATCGAAAGAACCATCCAAGACGAACTGACCATTTTGGAAATGTGTATCCACTTAACTGCATCGGTGAAAATGAAACCTGCCAGATGGTCATAAAAAATATAACCTGGAAAAAAGCAAGAGCTATATTTTCTATATAGTTGAGTAAAATACATTAAATATTATGTATTGCCACCTTAAACCATCTACTTTGCTGGGTATACGTTTCAAAATCAATAGCTGTAGCATCGATAAATTCTAACTACTGTTCGTTACTGCAGTTCCTCAAATCTTTTTTTTTTCAAAAGAAGAGACTTAGTGTATGGTTGAGATATATTTCCAAATAATTTTAACATATAGTTGGCGCCAACACTGTGTTCTCTTATCCCTGCTCACTAAGGAATTGAGAAGTCCTTACTGCGTTTCCTACGTAGCACTTTGTATTCCTAATATGTTCTTGTTAAAACGTTCATATACAAAATTTTCTGGATCTGGATTTTCAATGCGCATGTTAACATAAAAGAGACCTAGGAACTGGAAACATAGATAGGATGTGTCTTTGTTCATCTATTTCCTTAGTAGTCCATTATTTTTAATTGATGTTTCATCTATTCCATATGTTCTTCAATTCTGTCTGCTACAGAGGCCAAAATAATATTTGTGCGCGCGATTTCCACTTTGAGCCACTTGAATTCTTGTTAAGCTTATATTGATATATTGATTTTATGTTATAATCAGCATGATGACAGTGCGTGACTTTGTGGTTTCGAGGTTAAGATACATAATATTTGAATGGTGTACCATTATTTAGGTATGACATCGCTATTCGTACAGTTCCATTCCTGTGAATCTGCGATCGTTATCCTTTTAGTTGTGTTTTTCAATTGATAACAGATTAAATATTTAGATGTTTGAGGCTTTTGTGTAATTTTCCTCACTGTGCTTTACTTTTTGGATGCCGTAATGCTAACTTACCGAAATGAACACGGGGCACATCATCCAACATACTCTCCAGTAGATCCCTGGATAAAATCCAAGCATCGTCCTGCAAATGACGTGAAAACACTTTATCCTGTTATTAATACGAACTTATCGAAAAGAGTGTAGATTTTGTCACAAATATTTATCATGAAATGCATAAAGTATTGTATTCTTTTTATCTTTGTACAACTCATATTATTATCAAAGTCATCGGAAAGTGTAATTTTGAAATTATACATCATAGTCATATAGTTTTGATGATACTGAGTGCCTACTTGATGTCGTTAGTGAAGCGGTCGATTCCATAAAACCAGCAAACGGCCACCATTTCACAAGTTACAATGAAGAGTAGCGAAAGCGAAACACCGTACTCATCTATGAAAGGAATCACGTATTGTCCTCCCTGCAAACAAATAAATTTGAAATTGAAAACGAACTATTTTACCGCTGTCAAAACTAACATAGCTTATAGCTGGAAGACTACCAAAATAGTACAGAATGCAGACTACACCGACGAACCACTCTCTTTTATTATGAAGTAAGCGCCACTCATCACACAAGCCTGTGATTAGTGCTTCGATACCGGCGAACTGAATGTCATCCGTTTTCATTTGGCTGGTACTCAAAAAAGAAAAAACGTTTCTGCTCTTTCCAAATTCTCGAAAAGTTAGCAAAAATTTCAAAAAAATATTTCAATGACTCGCAATGCATATTTAAAGCAGTGATTTTATACTAGATTTTTTTTCGAAATATCAATTTCAATGTTGTAATTTATTGTGCGTTCAATTATTTTAAATTATTTAAGTTAGACTTATCCCTCGTCTGTTTGACCTCTTGAAACGGAAAACAGCACAACAAAATGTTTTACTACACTTAATGTATGTGCAGGAATACATGAGTTTTCTGTAAACCTATCTAAAATCGCCACCGAGTTCATGAAATCAAGTCACAAATAGGTGTTTCCCTTTCTTTTATAAAGGCCGGTGAATGCATTCGGTAAAGACCATAGGAACGTCTGAACAGTTCTATTTCAGAAAAGGAAGCTAAAGCTACAGAAAAACTTCATCGCGCCAATGTGGCCATGTACGCAAAAGATCACCACCACGAACGCGAAAAAGAAACAAATAGAAAATTGCTAAAGCCCGCACTACGTGTGAAAACGGAGCATCCAAAAATTATTCTATTATGGATTATGCTTGGAGTTTTGGCGATATTGGTGTCTTAATGTCGGTGTCCACTGAAGAAGAACTTAAGGTGAACAACTTCACGGCTTTCAAATTGTCAAGTAATGCTATGACGTCTTCCTTGGTTGCATGATATCAAAATGAAAGTCTCATTGTAGGAATGTACGTATAGGTTTATAGGTAAACGGCAGTTGATCAACATTCGATGTATATCTGCTTCAATCTATGGCTTGAATGACCGTCCATCTTACAATAATTGGTATCACTTAGCTTGCGTAGGTAAATTTTAAAATTAATAAAAAAACGTTTAATAGATACTTGTCCTTATTTGAAGCCAAACAAGAAATTTGATCATCTCGTGCTGCTAAATCCCCAACTTCAAAGACAGCGATAAAAGAAATGTGTTGCTATTGTTTAACATATTTAAACAGTGCTAGCGAACACCTATTGCTAGCCAAGCAATAATTTCGTGATGGCCAGTAGAATATCACAATGATTCCGAATCAGCAATTTCTACAGCATAGCGTGTTGCTCGAAGCGTTCTAATTTTTATAGCCCTAATGATCCTGAGTAAATGGCAATAGTCGAAACTTCACACCGATTCAATACACCTACCGTACTATCGATGCCAAGTGTTATCAACATCGCGAAAAAAATGAACGACCACAAACTGCCATATCTCATTGTGGCTAATGCCTGTGGATATACAACAAAAATCAGTGACGTGTCCTGGTCTCCAACTACCTGTACAAAAAACATTGTAGCAAAAAACATGAAATGTTGAGACGGTGTCATGTATTATGATGTGGCTGTATCGATTAATAGTGGTAGGTTTGCTATCTAAATTCATTGAACCTGATAACATATGGTTTATATGTTTCAATATGCAGTTTACGTTCTATTAATAGCAGCAAAGTCTTTCTAGCTATTTTGTTCTATAAAAAATATATACATGAATTGCATTAATAGTATTAAGCAAAGTCAATTTTGCACCCGTAATACATCCATTTATTTCTTTCGCGCACGAAGGTAATTCTGAGCTCAGTGTATTGTTTTCAGAATAAGAAAGCTGGCATTATAATCTCATAGCAAAAGCTTTCGGATGAATTTTTGTCATGAGTCAGCTGTTCTTCCGGTAGTTAGCCCACTGCATTCAGTGACGTACAGACCCGGTCCATTTGCAGCTTTGCATTGCAACAAATCATGTTTGTTGAGCCGTGTGTGTAATAAGTGTAATAATAAGAAATTTCAGTTTCTATAGTTATTTCGTTCCAACTTTGTCTAATCCGAATCTAAACGGTTTTTTAAAAACTGTTTAGCTTGGTGGATTTTGGGGGAAGGAAAAATTGGAACAACATTATCTTCTTTCTTCTTCCATATGTAAGTATAAAAACGTGGCTGCCGGAAATATTGGTTCATATCGTGGCAGATGACCTTTTCTTTACCGTCTTTATCATCTCTACGTCATCAAATGATACGTCTTTTTAGTAGAAGAGTAAAAGATCATTCTGCTGTTGTAATCAGTGAGGATGCGATTTCTGTAAACGGTCTTTGCTTCTTCAGCTTTCAATCCCACTTATCTCTTACTAGAGCCTGTTCTATAGCTTTTTTGTAACGCTTACAAAGTTCAAAGGCTTAGTGTCTTTTTCTATGAATCTGGGTGCTACACGTTGTAATATGTGCTTCAGAATTTCTGAAGATTAACGTAATTTAATAATTTTCAAATTTTTCGCCTAACCAGCTCATTCGTAAGTATGATTAATCAACTAATTAACCTTAATTACCTAATTGCACTCCTCTTGAATACTTTCTGCCCCAGTTTTACCTAAAATTGCTGAGGATGCAAATAAATCCCAATCTATAGCGCTTTTTGGGACATGTTTCCTATGAAATGCAGCTTTTCTAATTTTTTGCGTAAAATAGAAGGGAAGCTATGGTCCTATATCGCATAGAACATTGAGACACTAACTACATCTTTAAAACAAAATCTTCTATTTACCATGACTTGGTTTATTACAATATGATATCTTCTACGTAGCGGCCACCAAATCCGTCACAGAGCTGAGGATCTTCAGAATTTCGAGTTGCCAGTGATTCACTTTGTTTGCCATGACAAACTCAAATATCCACTCAGCCTGTCTATGAATTTATCTTTCATCAATTTTACTACCTGTGGAACACACTATTCTCTCCACATTGTGCACACCCATTTAAATTGATGGGTCTTAGTACCAAACTCTTCAAGTGCTCCGACAACGGATTATGTATTAAAAACACCAACGAGGTCGTTTTGAAATGTGTGACCTTATTTTCAAAAATCTCCAAATCTATTTAAATTGCTTCAACTTCTTCATTGTATTTTGATGCATAAGCGGCGGATATTATTAAAGCTGGTTTAGAGACACGTGCCTTCAATCTTAAAAGTACGATTCAGATCACCGCTTGTTCATAGGAGTTGGTGTTACTAATAAGCCAATAATTAAAGAGCACATCGACGTTTAGCACCCATAGTTATCATGTGGAGTGAGCACGCAAATCAATGCTGAGTAAAGCCGTAGTGATACACAAGTTTGTGTCGATGTTATTAGATTTGAGTCCGCAATAGGCAAACACAGCCTTTAATCTATCTGAGAAAGGTCAGTCGGTGCTAAAGTAATTTGATAGTATAAGCAGCATAAGCTAAGTGACTTCGACTAAATGATTGGCTACTCGCATGCATTGTGATATCATGAAAGAAAACGAATACGTGACATATCTGGATAGGAGAATACATTCCACCAATGCTTATCATTATCGTATCTTATAGATTTTTCAAATAGAGCTGAATATGTAGACTTTTTCATTTACCTAGAAGACCTGGATTTCCGTTGATTACCGATAGAGTCAAGCGGATACCACTTAAATTTCTATTCAATCCTATGCCGCGTGAGTGTAATTCAATGAGTTCTTTCTGTTCCAGAAAATCGTTCATCATTATGAGCTTTCTATAGGACCTTTGTGAAGAAGTCGACTATCAGACAGGTGGTCTTCCTGCAATGCGTTTGATGTTCAATGCAATCTAATCACCTACAACTCGTGTCAACTGGTCGTCATTCATACGTACCACGTGTTGGGGCCCACCTAATCTTCGAAAGCTTGGCGCGTATACCGCTGCGTCTTTGATCATAGATCGTTGGCGAAGACCAAAACTTTGTAATCGCTCTTTGACTTTTGTAATACCGGAAGCTCCTGACATAACACTCTCGATAGAGCGTTGTATTGCGCTCAGTAATTGTTCATCCTGCTTTCGTAATGTCCAGGTATCCCAAGCGTACGTCAAGGCAGCAAGAAGCGCCGCGTTAGAAATGTGGGCTTGAAGCTTTCATTTTAAGAAGGTGGTCACATTCTTCGTCGATTTTGTCAATGACGGTACCTTTCGAAAAGCTAGCGAAGGACTATTATAAATTCCGATTCGTTTTCGTCTTAGGACTTCGTTTTTAAAACCTGCAGATTTCTCTTCTTTGCGCGTAAATATAATATCTGGTTGTGTGTGCATCAACCCATTGAGCCATATATATAAAATATCTTCCTTATCATATTTAGTTTGTAGATATATCTTGTAGTTATTAACAGGTCAAGAAACAAATGGATTAATAAGCTCGTTATTCAATATTACTTCATTAATTTCCTTATTAGTCAGCTCAGACATATAGCCAAGTGTTGAAAAAATTACGAAACCAGAGAAAAATGATGTTAGACAATTGATCGTCGACGTGATTATAGCGTCTCTGAAATTAAAACTTTTGCTATTCAGGCAGTTTTTTAATTAACATTATGTACAAACCTATAACAATTATTATTGAAGTCATTATAGCTGCTTAATGCCAGCAGAACACCAAAACCCGGTCCCAGCGAGAAAAAGATTTGTGTTGCTGCTGCTGACCACACCTAAGTAATATGGGCAAACAGATCTCTTGCTAAATAGTTTTGGTAGATAAAAACGACTGATAAAAAAGTTTTAGTTTACAGCTGTAGTGTTTACGGCATATGATTAAGGTTTTCCAAAGTGTCATTGTGTCAATTGTCAGTAAACACTGCACCTTAGGATCATTTAGTCTAGTAAAATCGGGTGTAAGATAGTAGTATATTCCTCTAGCAGCTCCAGGAAGTGTGATTCCACGAATTAAGAGTATACTCAGTACGACATAAGGAACAGTGGCAGTGATCCATACCATCTAAAAGCATTAATATTCAAATCTAGCAATCTAGTTGCCTATCGAATGCTCATATCTTAATCACTCCTACAATCACTAGTTTAATTCGATCAGCTTTTTGAATATTTACATAACCAGAAAAGTGTAAACAACTGTCAACAAACACTGCACCTTAGGATGATTTAGTCTAGTAAAATCGGGTGTTAGATAGTAGTGTACTCCTGTGGTTACCAGAAAAAAGTGAATAACTGTCAAAAAACTCATTTAATCAAATGAGTGTCATGAAGTTTCAAAGCTTTGCATACTCAAACATACCAAAGATTTTTAATAATTGAAATTTAGGAGAGCGATTACTCTGTGAAATGCATGATAAAAAAACTGATAGCAAGTGAAAAAATACTAGAAAAAACAATTTTGATATAATGTTGAAAAGTTAGCACCTTTCCAGAGCTTTTTGGACCTTTCCATAAAGCAAAATACACAACAACGAAGACAAACGCTAAGCAAACAGCCATCGACGGTTTCACTCCACCCAAATCATCAAATCCAGATGAACTTTGGATTTCCAGGACTTCATAACTAAAACGGATCATATGACGCATATCAAAATCGACATCATGCAAAAATTTATAAGCAAAATTAGCTGTAATGTCAAGAATTACAGCTCATTTCTTGTTTGCCATAAATAATAATGAGTCTGGTATCAATTAGGTGAATTCTGACAAATAGAACTCTTCGCTTGGGGTCGACAATCGTTCGCCGCTCTTTCCAAGCGTCTCGTTCAATGTGTTAGTGCATCGTGGTGTATTCCACGAATTATTGCACGTACTCCATGGTACTTCAAACTGCTGGAAAAAAGTAGAAAATAACAATGCTCGAATTTCCTCACTACGCTGCGTACTTTGTTTGCTTTCAACGATTCCACTCTTAAGAAGTGTATACAATTCAACTATTTCACAATTCTAATACACCATATGTGTTTCTGTTCATAGAAACAATGCTTTATGTAGTAGATACCAACATAGAGATAGTCTTTTTCTTCATCAAATGTTCTTCTCCAGTTTATAGAGGGTATATATTTTTTTGAAACTACTAGCTGTAACAAACACAACTGGAGAATGTAAATTATTCAAAGATTTCAAAAGTGTGAATAAATGGTGATAGAGATTTTCGACATGATTATTCAAAAATAAATATGTTGCCAAAGATTACTAACCGAAATTGAGATGACAATAAAATATACGGCATGTGCGATAATAGCATTATAAAAGCAGGCGATGAAGGTACATATAAAGCAGATACCGTAACCGATACCTAAATTCATAAAAAGTGAAATATTGCCGTACAGTTTGTGAAGAGAGTAAGGATATTTCGCAAAATGCATTTAATTCAAAAAAATGTCACCATGCAGAATTAGTTACAAACTCGATATTTCAACTATTCATTTCCTACAGAACACCACCTTTGAACAGAGGGCAGACTCTTCTCCATATGCTGATACAACCTGATCGATGAAATTGTCCTAACGCCAGCTCCAAATAAAACATCGGTAGTCCGCCAATGAGGAGCATGACCAAGTACGGAATAAGAAAAGCACCTGAGATCTCTAGTCTATTTTCTTAATAGATGAATTCTCATTTATTTCGATCCATCTCAAATGCCGAGAACTATTTTATTAGACGTTCTTAACAAGTTTTCCTGAGAAATTATGAGGGTCTTTAGTAGAAAATGGTCTATTTATTGACTAAATACCTCCACCATGTTTATAACAGACAGATGGAAATCTCCAAATATTCCCTAGATCGACAGCGTAACCAATTACTGCCAGAAGAAACTCCATCTTCGTTGCCCAGCGATCGCGTAGGATTGACGAACGACGTCGCATTGCAGAAACAGGAGCTTCCATTAGAGGTGCAAGATCTTGTAACAAAACAAATTTTCTTTAAAACACAAGAAAAAATCTACTACTGAGTCCTGTTCTCTGTAATCACAGTTTTTCCTTTGTTCTAAGCAGAATGAGGTTTTTACATCTCTATTTATTTTTCAAGGAACCAAAATATCTAACGGTTTCACTTTGGTTAGAGCGAAAAGATCAGTGGTGTCTTCCTTTGAATCAACCAAACACCTCCATCATCCTAAAAGTTTTGGTTTCGAATGCATAAAGGCTAGATCAAATTTTCTATATAATCTCATGTTTTTTTAAAATAGCTTATTGTATGGCAAAATAACTTATTAAAAGCTTTATATACTGTGTCATAAAACAATCTTCAATGAGAGGAATCCTTCTTCACTGTTTATTATTTATTTAATTCATAGAAAGTTTTTTGAGAGTCTTACGCATTGATGAGATTTCTTGGAGGAGAATAGTAAGTTGACCCCTACAGTAAGTTGAGTGCTAAAGTTACTCTACGGAGAAAATTTAATGACCTTTCAAGTAAACCACATAGCACAACTTCGTCATGGTATAGGGAAATCGCTTGTGAAAGTCGATCGAATCACAATGAGACAAACATTGTACCAACGAATTCAAGAGTTACAATATCATTACGTAAGCATGAACTGTAAGAGAGACCTTACTATAGGGAATGACAGTTTAGATAGATTCACTGGTCCGCTTTCAGTCACATTCACTTTGCTTGCATTATCATTTTTCGATACGTTCTTGACTCAGTCTACCTGTCTTCATCAACAACATATCGCTCACAACTCAACGTTGAATAAAGCATTGGACTGTGTATTTTCCGCTTCTCTATCCAATTCTAGATTGAGTGTCGAGTAGGGATTGATATTATTGGATAGAGCAAAAAATTGTTTGCTAAAGCTCATCATTGACGTATAACACACACGTATTTGTATGGTATCATAAGGCATGACATTTTATAGAGTTGCTGGGCCATTATTTTTTTTTTTGAACCGGCGGCTCAAAAGTGCAAATATCGATATCAAAATTGTCCAAATCTCTTTGATATCGTTAGCATTCTAAGATTTCAATTATCGTCTGATTTAAGCATCAAACAGGAAATGGTTGGAGGACTGGAATGCTATGTTCTTTCAACATCTCAAAGACTCTTCCTCCTCTCTATATGAGCAGTCATGGTGTGGTGGTAGACTCTCAGTTGCGTAATTTTGGTGTATGGCACCACTACCTTATAATCAATTTTAAGGTCATTTTCAACTTCATCAATAAAGGCAAAGGACAGACGCTTGAGTTACTCGAATTTCATGCCTTATTTTCACGTGGGTAGGTACAACAAGCAGTACAGACAGGGTTCAGAAAAGGATTTCGCTGCATGGACAACACACAGACTGATTTGAGGGCTATCGAAGTCTGTCAAGAATACCGAATGCATCTTAATCATATCTTTATCGAGTGCGAAAAAGCGTTTGATAGCATCGAATCGAATATTATTTATCAGTTCTCGTCAACCGAGGTGTGGTCTCACATACATAAGATAATTAGCTGACTGCTGACAAAACTGCGTTACGAAAATAGAGCTTTTTCAACTACCCCTTATCATACTAATTGGAAAAAGAATTTGACAATGTGATACCATGTCGCTGTTGTTTACTGCTGCATTTAAATGTATTATAATGTCACTCGGCTGGAGCGAGAAGGATATACGTATTGAAGGAAATTATTATAAAACCTTTGTTTTGCGGGTGACACCGTCATTTTTTTGGAAAGTATTAATGGAGCCAAAACGATGCATAATTAATTAAAAGAGACAAAAAAAAAGATTGGACAGCACATTAGAATGACGACCCAGTTAATCAAAAATCCATGGTGCGAAGGGCAAGAAATCGAGTTGTTTAGGTTTACAATCACAAAGGTCACCCCGTATCACCCTGTAACTTTGAATGTTCAATCAATATGGAAAACAACATGAAGGAGAAATTAGGTAAATTAAAGAGAGCAGCATGGGCTGCCTCCAGGCCTGTCAAGAAAGCAGCCGATCGGCTGACAGGGAGAAAACTACGCGCTCACCTTTTTGACTCAACAGTTCTCATAGTGCTCCTTTATGCAGCGGAAGAGTGAACTGACACTTCAACCCTTTCAAAAAAGATACTTTAGAGAATTTATCAAGCAATTACAATGCATAGACCGGCTATGTAGTTTAGATCTTCGGAACATATCCCATTCTCAATATCCAGAAGAATATACACAGAGAACAAAACACAGATGGCTCAATCATGTAGTAAGAAGAACAGATGACAGGTGGATGAGAAGAGCAAATGGAATTCAACACTTTGTCGGACTACTGCCGAAACGATGAGCGAATGTGTACATGAAAAGCGTCATTATTCGCCGATGAATACGAACTTAGTATGATGGAATGGCCCCGCATACACGCTTACGTTCGAAGAACACTACCACTGTAGAAGACGATTGAGAAAAAGAAAAATGAATGGATATCATGCTGTGGACGTGCCAACAGTTAAGAAGAGTCATATAGACAGACCTCATACAATAACATGGTTTTTGATCAGAATAGCATTGCATTTGTGTTTGACTTCTCATAGTTCATAGTTGTATAAGTAATAAAAATAGTCAGTAGATAAGATATGCTTTAGCGTTGATCAACGCGTGATGCGCCTATGTGGTACTGTGGAGGTGGTTGGGTGCCAACCTGATCTATACAGTTAATCTATCGATGCAAGTTGACCACTTTCAGCACATCCTAACTCATCTAACGAATATTAACATGTACTTAGGCCGTGAAATTAACGCGCTCTGCAACAGTGCTTATGTGTTGGAGGCCTGAAGTCACAGCTCATTGTTCGTTCGTATCGAATTATTTTGCTTTACAGGCTACCTGCAAACTCCTCATGCAACCTCACGGAGTAAGGAACGCATGTATCTTGTCGGTGCAACATCTCAGAATTTTTTTAAAGAAAGTCTCCTTCTAATTGAAGTCAATATGCATGGCTGCTATATTTCCCAGTGATTTGAAAATGAAATAAATTAATTACGTCAGTAAATTACTTTGATTTTGGTATTGTTTTCTTTCTGTCAATTTTCAAGAGTTGATACATCATTGATCGTTTTTCTTTTCATATTTCCTCTCTTATTTACACCAAT
The DNA here is from genome assembly GCA_000816705.1 of Dictyocaulus viviparus. Lineage (NCBI taxonomy): Eukaryota > Metazoa > Nematoda > Chromadorea > Rhabditida > Metastrongylidae > Dictyocaulus > Dictyocaulus viviparus. Next base: position 233,778 of record KN716303.1, on the reverse strand, counting down.
TTTTCACCGACTGCTAGCAAAAAGAAAAAACTGTAGATTTTGCCAAAGAAATAAGTATCTTTCCAAGAATGATGTGATTCGGCATAATTTATTTTTCCAGTTGTACCTGTAACTTCATAGAGTCAAATAAAAAACGTGACTATGTAGAGAAATAAAACTAGTAAGACAATATTTTTGAAGAATGTCGATGTTTAGCTGTGACAATAGAAGTAGGTATAATACGATATAATTGGTAGCGATTGATTCCCAGTCCAATTATTTACAACATATTTAAGTTGACAAATTTCAGTCTTTTAAATTATATTAAATTTGAAAAATGAGGAGACTCGATTGATTTTATCACACGTTCTTACTTTATTGACAATGTATTGAGTTATGCTATTCAAACGCTTCAAAATGCTCCTATTTTTTGCATAAACCCACTGTCTCATGGGCTGGGCTGTATGGGTGTGGAGATGAAGTCTTACAGTCAAATTTTCTGTCAGAAATTCAACTTATTCAACAGAGCATCTGAGCATCACAGCACCTCCTACCGTTACTCTCCCAGCACTGCTGCTCTGACGATAACTGAGTATTTACGCTGCGATTATATTGCCTTCGTTTCAAAATTCCGTATAATGAGCACAATTTTATAATTTTCAATAACATTGTATAATAAATCGAAGCATTTAATTCTTCCGATATTTTTCGTAATATGTAATTTATTTCATCTAATGATTAGAAAATTATAAGGGCAGATACACAGAAATAAAAAACGAGAAAGTAATCGTTGACGAAATTTGGACGTAAAGCAACAAAACCTAACATAATAATTTTGTATTTGATTGAAGAACATCAAACAATAGTTCACTGAAAAGTGCAGCAGTCATGTTTATCGATTGAAGGATAAGGGAGATTTTCTAGTTTGAATGTGTGAAGTGGCGGAGAACGTTTCAAGATAAACCAACCGTCAGGATGAGAATTATTCTAGCATGTATCAGCCCAAATAGGAGGTCAAGTCAAAAGTTTTAACGAGTGAATTTTATTGAAATTGAGCAAAAAAAAAGCACGCTGGCATTCTTATTAAGAAAACTACATTGTTCTTGGTTTATAGAAATTCCAGGAGTAATATGGCTTTCTGATCGACGTAGGTGAAACGCAAATGATGTGGTTTTGTTCCATATCTTCCATTCACAACTTACGCGGCGACAATAGGCAGAAACGTTTGGATGATTTCATTTAGCGATGAATTATGATCAAACGTATATCAACTATAGCAATCACTCACAGATTTTTGATTCCACTCTGATTTAGATCTACTGGCTTTCTCATCATTTCATAATCAGTTGACTAATCATCATAATTAGAGCAATGAGGTGGAAGTCATCAACTAGTCAAGATTGCTTTTGTCTAAAGCGATTTCCAATTGAAATTGATCAAGAATTTTTCAAATGAGTTATTAATGTTTTGGTTGAATTGTTATTACTTAATATCAAAATAGTGAAGTAGAGGATAATAAAACAAAGAACCATCACCATCAAGAACAAGTGATATTAACTTATTTCAACTGATATTAACTTATTTGCAGCATACAAAAACAAATATAGAAATAATGATATTGTAGGCCATTTAGAAAAGATACTGTTTCACTGTGAATAGATATAGTAATTAATTAGAATGACTGGTCCTTGAAAAAAATCTGTAATGTCCCAGCTCAGCAGCTAAATTTCGTACAGCTTCATTTCTTAATGTCATGGCCAGCATTTGCCAATGAATTCAGTTACGATTAAATGCACAGCTTCGTCGTGGCTTTGAAGCCGCCGAGTTCTGCGCTCGTCAGCGCCGAGTATCGCGTTTCCAATCATTAGCTTGTTACAGTAAGTATGTAATCATATCTTTTCTTTACTTTACTAGTCTCGTAATCATTAATCCGAATCCGCGTTGAAAGTGAGAGCTGCTCAAAGCAATAACGTCTGAGCAGTTTTATACAATAACAATAGGAAGGAGGTAGCAAGATTCACTTAGAAGATACAATTTAATGTCTCATAAAGAGAGACATTCATACCACGCACACATTTTGTTCATTTTCTTGCTTACCTTTCTAGCATATGGAATATTTTCTGAAAATATTTCATATAGTAATCAATACTGGTGCTAATGAAATGTAAAAAATGAATGGTCAGAAATAATTTGAACTTGCTGATTTTCGAAAATACTCAACATTGGTTCACTTGATAACTAAAATCAGTACTGGAATAGAATGCATTATCTATCAGTTAATTTAGTACAATATTTTTTAATGTGATATGTAATTATTTGAAGTAATACAAATATTTATAGGATAATAACAACAACAACAACACTTATGATAATATTTACAGGGTAGTAGGAAATCAGTCATACTGTGTAAAAAAAGTAGAAAAGTTGAAAAAGAAAGTTTAGCAACAATATAAGAATCAATAGTATTATAAATTTATGAGAATGTTTGTGGACCGGAAGTGTAAGATTGTGTTGGGCTGGTGGAAAAACCTCCGAGTAAATCGTTTTAGGTTGTAAATAAGAAAGCAGGAAATGAAAGAAGACGTTAATAAGAATATCTTTGACTGAATAGGTCCAAAACGTAGAAGACGTTAATGGATCATGATTTTTTCGTGATCAAGAATCCATGTGAATAAAAGCTTAATTTCTAAAACACGGTAAGCAGATAGAAAATTTTCGTAAATTAAACAAGATATTTGACGAGAATTAGATGATTCATCTAAATTTCATTCGTTAAACATATAAAAGCCAAGAACGAATTGCTTACAGTATAGAACCGCATCCCAGTTGTCGATAGATTGTTGAAATGTCGAGCAGAAATAAATCAAGCCTGCAAATATGGGAAAACTAGAAAAATCCTATTTAAAACAGTACTGAAAGAAGAACCTTGACAATGGAGTCGAACACTAGCAAAAAGGACAAAACATTTGAGCGACTTAGCCAAAATTGCGGAGCAGCTCAGAACTAACGCAAAGTGCTAACGTGGGAAAGATGCACACAAAAACGAGTATCTTTCATGATTATTATTTAAGAAGGGTGAAGTCGAAAAAATTCACCACATAAGTCTTCCATCAATAAACCGTCAGATATAGCAGTCTTTGATCGGATATCGCATTGATGTTATTTGTTTAATATGTAACTAATTTGGCAGAAATTCAAATTATGAATTATTTACTGGACAAATTTCCTATGAGATATTCACCTGATAAAAGTCTTCATCAGTTTATATTTGAATTTTTTTCAACTTTTCAGCTGAGTCTTTACAAGTTTCACTATATTTTGAAGTTATACTGAGGAGCTTGGAAATTCGCTGGGAGTTCAATATCGATAAATGCAAAATCACTCACTCTATTTCTAGTCTCAGAAAAAGGTAAACCCCTCCAGTTTTAAAGTTGGTAGATCAATATCAGAGTTATCTTTCAAAACAAATATTGTTATATTGGTTCAGCCTAAAAAATTTTACTAGTTACCTCCCAATAACTATTGCCAAGATTAAGTTGTTATCATACGGTATTTAGTTGCTGGTCGGCACATAGTGCAATAGTTGAGGTGCCATTGTGCTACTGCCACCGACTCGAATCAGTTTACATAGTTTCCCAACCACACTCAAACTCACCAATGACGTCATAATGCAGGGTCACTGAATTGGTACCAGATAAGTCTGTGTAAAATTAATGACACTGAATCGGTAATGAATGGTCAATTGAAGTCACTAAATGGACGAGACTTCAGTCATCTACACGATATCACGTTGGACACGAATGCATAAGCTTGTTCAGCAGCAGACATTGATCAATGTTAGGACCTATCTTATCTTATATACCGGCAGTTTTCGTCAAATACGAGAATTGCACTTTTCTTATCAAGTTACGTAAAATTGGAACAGCCGGATTTTGCTAAAAGTATGGCTTGATAGCTACGCCGCTGATTTGCCGAAACGTTAACTACACTTATATATTGACTGGTAAGCAGTTTTGTTAATACGCGAAAATCGACAAATTTTAGCTCGGTAATTCGCAGCGAAGTTCTTAAAAAATCAAGCAGATTGATAAAAAGAATTGAAAAAGAAATGCATCATGAATAATGCATAAAAACGGCTAGACATAGGAAGCAGAGAGATTGATGTTATTATATTGCGAAAAAAATGTTTGTTCTGATCTTTTGAAACGCTTAATTAGTGTTATAACACCTCAAATTAATAAATTTGAAAGTAGAAGAAATTTTAATTTCTGTATTTTTATAAATATTCAAATAAAAAAACTATTTTTTCTTTCTAAAGCTTTTGACGAGCATTGGTAATATTATATAAACTGATTCTTTGTAATACCCGCATGTTAAATCGAAATAACAGCAGTGGAGGTACTAAAGTGATACGCTAACACTAATCCGGTTCGCGATCGCCCTAAGTCTACCAAGCCTACCATCACCCGGAGTTGGCGAATTCATACCAGATAAATCTGGGTAAGAGCAGCACTTATCCAGTAAAGAATGGTCAAATCAAGTCACTGTAGAGACCAGACTGGACTTCAACTACTTCCATGATATCACTCCGAACACGAATGCATCGGCGCAACACGCAACAATAATTGACCAATTTCTTTTAACGGTCGATGGATTTCTCAAGCTCCTATATAATCTTGCATGAACTAAGAGTATTACAGTGGGAACGGTCACAGAAAGAACAAATTTGAGAAGGGTAATGTAAAAAAAAATACATAAACAGTGTAAGGTTTTGGATATTTAATTACAAGTCATACATAAGCTTTACTACTGTGCAACAATAAAGATCGTTCTTTCGTCATTTGATTCATTGATCGTCGCAAGGTGTCTAACTGTTCAAAAAAAGTAAATTTTCGCAATCAATGCGACATCAAAATTTTTTGTTATCACAAAGAAAAGTGTTTATTTCGAAGAACAAGAAAAATACTTATTCATATGGACAGCAGAACTCCATAAAATGAATGCTGTTAGCTTCAGTCACAAAAAAGTCCACTGGTCAACTACGATATCTGTTGTCCTGTCGCTTACACACTACTCGATTTTATCGTACATGTCCTTTCGTCCATTCGCAGTCGCATGTTCTCTTGACAGTTTTTCGAACCTTTGCTTACAGGCAACTTCATGTATTTTACTTCGTATATCAAAGACTAGATATGGATAAGGGAAGCAGTTGCGTGATATATTATTATGCGCCAACCATTCGTTGTCTTGATGTTATAGTGGAGGTGTATAGCAAATATTTGCTACTTTTCCCCTTCATTCTCCAATCACCACTTTAGAATTTGTATTACTTATCAGTTGCACCAGCCCTATCATAATTGTGTCTAACTGCGGCCTCAACAACACTGCGTCTTTTGATATCATACTCAAAAAACAAAATACATGACAAATGTTTGAATTGTGAAGTTCGGCTTTATATTCTACACTGTTTGTGCAAAAACTACAGCACTTTGTCAGTATTCAAATTTAATCGAATTCAAAATCAAAAATCAAACATAACTAAAACCTCGGTTGTGCGATAGAATGCTGTGATACCATTAGCAGTACATGGCGAATCCATGAAGAATCCTGACTAGAACTCTTAACCACCACCTTTCAGTAGAGGCACTTACCTGTAATAATAATAAAAACACAATCCATCAAAACCACATTGCTTTTTTCCCCAGAAACAACACACGAATAATAATGTAATGATAGTGAAACCCAACTAGCAACTTTGACAAATAAAGCAGAAAACTAATAGGTTGCAGTATTGCTTGACTTTCTTGACGATTGACAACATGGAGAATTTGGCGGAACACATAAATACTACTGAATCTAAAGATTTCGCTGACAGTTTTATTAGTCGAATACGCCTTATGTGAGTTCATTAAATGAAGAGAATAATACTTCCAGAAAACTTGTGTGTAAAATATGGTACTTCATTATGTCGTATTTATAGTCCGCGAATTAGAGAAATAGAGCAAAATTACAGTTTCAGTGAAAAACCAGTGCACTCCCACGAGCTTTACAATTAAGAAAGACCCAAGATGTAACTCATTCATTTAAATTTGATAAGTTTATTGTAGTGATAGAGTTTACTGCTAGTTATCCTCTCATAACAGAAAGGATTTCTTGTTGGTGAGTCGTTATGATATGATGAGGGATCCAAGGTAGCTGATTTGTGTTGAATCGCCTACTAAAAACGACTTTGCATTTGTTCCAGGAAACAAGTGACCCGGTGCAGATTCCTAGGTTGATTCGCGCTTTTTTAGTTTATAATTTTGTATCCTTATAGGTACGTTTATAATGTGTGATTTGCTTGTTTGTTTGTATGCAGTTCAAATGCTATATAGCTGAAAGTATGAGAAAAGCGCATCTCGACTATGTGGGAGAACACTTACAAACTAAGAGATTGAGATTCGATAAAACACTAAGAGAAATGAAGCTAATTATCTTGGCTTCAAGCTGTACGTGCTGCAGCACTGAATATGGAGAGCGGCGTGTGTCTGCAGAAATTTCACGATAAAACCATTCTACGTAAACACAAAGAGACTTAAGTGTTGATTTGCCTGTGTCATCTAAACACATCAAAATCAGAACTTTTTTTGGAGACCTCTTAAGAAAACAATGAAATCAAACATTATATCAATAAAACCTCCGGAACATTATGTGAATAAAAACTGTTTTTACACTGACCACCAAACTTTGTTCATAATAATAAAGAACTATATCGTAGAAGATGTGACAAAAGTCGTTAGTAATATCGGTGTACTTGTAAACTCAACGGCATTCATAAAGTAGTTTTTTCATATAGCGAACCAGAAAGCTTGACCATAAGTAACATGAGCCAACATAACCTACGGCAATTCAAATCTGTACATACTACGAAAATGAAGTCAGAGCATAGATACGAAGAAGGATTCAGATGGACAGATTTATGCATTGCATATGTTTCATTGCTAGCAATTTACACTCAGGAACACTACATTTAAACCACAGATAAGATCGGGACGCAAAGGGAATCCTATATGGCTTTTGCTCGGGTCCCTTTCACAACCATATTCATCTGAAACCATGTGTGGAAAAAAGTGACTGTGTTGTTTCGAATGTTCTCCCTTCCAAAATTTGTTGCTTTTTCAGTAGTAAATCATAGTGTCCGAATTAAACAGGACAAACCGGAGCCATTATTTTATGTTACTTTATAATAATAACCTGATAAATAATGCGACAGCAATTGCACTATCTCGACACATTAATTTCTTGCTAAAAACATCACCGAAATGACATCTACTACAGCTTTACAAAATAATTACTTAAGATGTTAATTCTGGATTTGATTGATCAACTCCTTCGTATCTGAATCTTTATCAATTGGACTATGAGCTTTTTATGATTTTTTCTGATTTTTGTAATTTTCTAATGATTCCTCGTTCAGTTGCCTTTGTGATACTTCGATGAATCTCCTTATTGCGTGAGCATGGTTTCCTAAGCAATTATATTTAAAAACTTTGTATGCTCAAGTGCCTCTTTTGCTTCTTTCCTTAATCGTTTCTCTTCAAATTTTTGTAAATTTAAACGCCACTTAGTGGTTCTCAGACAAGGCTCCTAGACACAAGAATCTTTTTAACATTTCTTAAACTCTCGGGATTTCCGACTCTGAATTTGTTGAATTCGACAAACTAACTGTGCCCGTACTCCTCATCGACGTTAACAACTATGGTATCTTCGCACAGTCTAACACTAGCAATTCATTCAAGTCGCAACCTTACAGGTTTTTTTCAAGTCTACATATAGAATTTAGAATATTTCGATTCCATCTTTCCTATGATACGTTGTTGGGACGTGAACGAACACTAACGCTAACGACACTAATCGTAAAATTCTCGTAGTATAGTAACCAACTAAGTTATAGAGAAGCTTAAAAAATGATCTTCTGCTAGGTGATATGCTTTTTCCACTATAAACTAGCATTAAACAGTCTAATGCGTAACTAATGGATATTCCCCCATGATTTGACCGCCTATTTATTAAACAGTTCAACTGTTAAAACTCTATAATACTGTTAGCAACTTCCCCCATTCAGTCCTCTTTCTGTGTAATTTCTGTCTGTGTCAATCATCCTTATCCTTACTACTAAAGGTCTAATTCCTCAAGTTTGATGTGTAAGCCACAAGAAGCAAACGATCCGTATGTTAAGCAGAACTGACAACAAATCTACCTCAGAGATAACGGCTGTAAACTAATTCTTACACCTAACTCGACCAGCGGTTTGTTCTTGAATACTTCAAGTATGTCAGAAAGAATCTAAGTGAAAATACTTACACATATTACAATAAGTTACCAATCACCATGACAAGAATAACGATGATCCACAGAAATCTTTTAGAGACAGAATGCGTGGTTTTTAATGTGGTGACTTAGTATTATGATTTTCTCGATAATCAGCAACCATTTTATCATATATTAGAATCAGAAAATACAAACATGTTGCATAGAACAGAACGTAGAAGTTCCACATCAACTTGAGCTAAAACACAATGAAAAAACCCGTGCAGGGAGCAAGATCTATATACATCAATTTTCTCAAGTGGATCTCCGATAGGCTGACTAGACATGAGAAACAATGCCACTTAATTCAATTCAATTTTCAATTCATTTCGCAGCGATCGTTCAACTCTAACTTCTTCGATAACACCGTTGACCACTTCTCTAAGTCGTTCTTCATCGTCACCTGCTGCAGCGAGGCCAAACTGACGAGCGGCACGACGAGCACTTTCTCTCGGGTGGATGGACTAAAAGTAAAATATTGGAAGGCAATGGGTCATCGACACAATGACGAAAATTTGGGAAAGTAAAGTATCTATAAACTTTTGCTGAAAGATACATCATGATACAATACAAATGAGTTGAATGTACTAAAAAACACTATTAAATTACATTTTATTTTTATAGAAGAATATCTTTAATGATATAGAGGGTTCCTTCTTATCTTAATCTACTGACCAACTGAAATTAATAAAAAAGCATATAAAAAGAGTATATAAAATGTTACAAGTATATCAAACTATTATAGTTATAAATATAATCAGAATAAGAACTGCTATCTAGTTTGTTTTAGCACCACAACATTGATAGTGCCTAATAATAACTCAACACATAAATCATTGAAATCAATATGACTACTACTTATTATGATTGGTTAATTCGGGATATTTTTTACTTTGATTTATCCTAGGTGATATATTAAATAACATATACATATGACATATTTATTTGTGTCGTTTTCCATTACATTATAATCATTGCACATTGTAATTTTTGTCGTAACTAAACTTTAGTGTTTATATTTTTTGTCTTTTCATACAGGGGTTAAATTACTCAAACCTATGATGATCACACAACTACAACGCTAACTACTGATTCTTTTCCTGCAATAAATTCTGTTCCGAACCACAAGTACCTTATTACAGTACGTCGCTTCTATCGCATAGTAGTACACTTCTAGAACTACTCAACCAAACCATGTCAACGTCAGCAGTAGTCACACTGGTCAACTGGTACTACGGAACATTTACCAAACTACTAACCTTTAGTTTTACGCAGACAGCGCACAACAAACTACGACACTAAATATTGGACAGAGGAATATTGAAACTTGAAATATATTGCGATAGAAATCAAAACAACAGTGGGCTAGACATAAATTGAAGGACTACTTAATCAAAATCTGATATGCGACAAATGATATTGACTGTTAGAAACTTTTAACAACTGTACCGACTCATGACGCTGACAATGAGATCGTTTTGAGAATAGTTTTCCGCAAATCCCACATGAATAGGGTCGTTCGCCACTGAAAGGATCCGTGTATTTCCTACTTGAAAAAACCTAATTATACTGAGAAACTTGAACAAACAATACTTATGAGTTCTCTCATGCATTTTCAAAGCCGAATTTGAATGGAAAGATTTGCCGCAATCCCACGTACATACATAAGGGCGTTCTCCTGGAAGCTTACTGATGGCAGAAATAACGATGTAGATATAAACCACATTTAACAAAGCGAAAAGCGTTTTCAAACAATTTAAATATTCGTAATTTTTATTTATTTAACTGCATTCTTCGCAGTGGCATTTTTGCAATGTTA
>KN716303.1:198126-215426 GCA_000816705.1 Dictyocaulus viviparus | reverse complement strand
TATATTTATATCAATGCATGTGGTATGTATTAGCGTATACTGGCGTACTGTACTTTCAAAATTTCCTACAGCAGTTTCCTGACAATGTTTGCCTCAATCGAACCAGTCATATAACATTCCTTATCAGGCTACTTAGTTTTCTATGCTTCATATTCTGACAAATTATTACTACCTCTTCGAAATATTCTTTATTGCAGGTAAGACATGTGGTACATTGTTTTCACCGTTGGCATCATTATTACAGTTCTAATTATTATAGTTTATTGCATTAAAAAATCTTTCTATATGGTGAGTTAACTAATTTCTAGGCTTCCACCTGTAATATTGATGTAGTATAGTCATTTTGATTATCACTTATAACCACTTGCTACAAAAACTTCTGTCCACAACTGAAGGTGTTTCAAAAGAAAAAGTCAAACCACTTATCTTTAAAACTTCCTCTTCCACCTCCTACTGGTGTGTCGGATTCCATGGATGAAACGCAATATGAGGTACAAATTAGAAATTTTAGAGCAACAAACGAATCAACGGAAGGTAATGATTTTTCGGAAACAATTTCCAAAACGTCTTCAGCGAATTTCCTTTTTTTTCGTGATTTTCTAGCATATGACGAGATGGACGCTGCAGTAGTTGATGATGACACAGTTAGAAACTTGCCCGTGGTGGTCAGTAAATCGAAGGAACATGGGGATTGCAGATATGCGTGTCAAAAAAAGATGTAATATTTTTTTAAACAATAGCTTATAATTTTTCTTTTATTATTCTTACAAAGGAGACGCGTGGCGCAGTAGTGGATGTATTACTGTGATACGCAGGTCCAAAACAGGTTTGCGGCCGCTCTCAGGCCGCGAAGCCTGCCATCTCTCGGTAGTCAGTAAATTAGTATTAGAAAAATCTGAGGATCATGTAAGCGCAGCACTGACTTCTAAAAGAGTGGTCAACTTATGTCACATCATGGACCAGATAATAACCTACATAAGATAAGCCTTGGCATTGTTCAATCTCTGATGGCAGAATGCGTCTATGCATTCATGTTCAACGTGATATTGTGGAGGTGGTTATGAGCGAGCCTAGTTTATACACTGATTTAGGTTTACCACTCTTCATCAAGTTAGTGCTAGTTATATGTGGCACCTCCGCCATAGAGCTACTGCATCACCTTTCATAAACTAGACTCGCATTGAATGACCTCAACGATACGCTGAGCACGAATGTGTAGGCACATCACTAATTAGGGAACTAATAAAAAACTAAAAATCACCTTAGCATAACAATGTTTTGTGGGTTTTTCTTATATGAGTATGTTTAGGTGACTAGTTGAAATATTAGGTTCCGTAGTCGTGGTGCATTGGTAGTTGAGTACAAACTAAAAGTCCAAAGGCTTTTGAGAAAAATTTTTTAGTTTTTTTTATAAAAGTTATGATACGTTGCCTTGGAAACAGTGTTTAAGAGGTGTGGAAGCTATATTCTTTAGGCGTGTTCATTGTCATACTTGTGTAATTGAAGTTTAAATGATAACATATCAATAGCACAACAACAATATATGTAGCAGCCAATTATGGTAATACAACATGATACATAATGACATAATACAAATGATAAACTATGAATAAATTGTTCATGGACAATATTCTACTTACAATCTCATTATCAAGAAACTTTTCCACGTGTTTGGAAAGTTGCTGTAACATGGATGACTGTCATGATAACTATAAGCAAGAGTTCTGACTTAGCGTCATTGGGTTGACGAAGCTTAGGACGATTGCATAGCAGTGTGAGTCTATCTATGCCGAAAGTAGTAGCCACATCAGGTGTTACACGTTTAAGAGTCGACCGTGATAGCTTATTTGAGCAAAACATTCAAAATAATACATCAAGATTAATAATTGTGATTTAATAAGAATTAGTACAATGAGCTCATCGTGGACAATCAAGAGATCATATAATATAATCTTGTGATCATACATTAAAGCAACGATGATTAGACGAAAGAAAAGAATGGAACGACGTTTCATTTGTGAGTGAAGAGTAATACAAATAGGTTGACACAGTTAAACAAATCCAACGATTAAGGTATAAGCAAGAAGGATGATGGAAAGAAACAAGAAAATATGCGTCAGTGTCGATATCGACTAGTATGATGTTGTCGCATATTTGGCTTACCTTATACCGTTTTCCTCGAAATTCTCCGTTTAGTACAACATAGTGAATCAGTCGGGCAGTGTAGGAACGGCAGTGCTCGTAAAAAAGCAGCTTTGTAAGAAGACCTAGCAATCAGAAAGCGCACGTTCTTGTATTCATTAGATTGTTTTGTTTTCATCGAATGTATGAGATAATGATTTTCCTGGATATTTAAACTCATGAAAACCATTCAGTAGTGCACGCAAAGTGCCAGTTCATGCTTGGCGCAAACTAACACGAAATTTTCATGATTTTTGAACAGATAATAAATTGTACTATTTGTTAACTAGAGGGTGCGGTGACGCATTGGTGGAGGTATTACGACGACACGCCGGCCCGAATCATTTCTCCGCATTCTCCCAGGCCAAACAAACCTACCATCCCTCAGGAGTCGGTAGATTGGTTCCAGAGAAATCTGGGTAGGATAACTAGTGCTGACTTGTTGAAGAGTAGTCAACTCTAACCACTATATAGACCAAGCTCGCATCGCATTACCTTATTTATTAGCTGTTTTTGATAATATTCATATTTGTAAAACTATTTGTTCTTGTTGTACAGTAAAGCGTTGATCATGACAATAATCGTAATTCGATACTATATGGATGGGTAGATAGAAATAGTGGTGCCTTTATAAGAATATTCTCTATAAAGTGCCTTTTCAAAACAGAATGTTAATCGGATATATAAACAAGTCGGTCCCAATGACAACCCTCTTAGTCGTATAAAATACGCTGGAAATCTTGTAGAAGTTCCGCACCTATTTCGTGAAAGAAATTTCGCAAGTAGTACAGAAAGTTATCAAGATGTAGAAATAGCAGCAATTAGAGAATATTCACAAAGAGCAACCATATGGCTGCGACCAATGTAGTGTAAGTACCTAACAGAGAGAAACCAAGTTAAGTTAAAGCTTTGTCACAAAAATCTTGCACGCAAAATCGGCGCGTTTAGACGAACTGCCTTATTGCGCAATTGGGCGACCATCGCTAGCACAATCCACCAGTTTTGTGAAGTGATAAATGTAGTTTACTCTAATAAGTGGAATACGTCTCCGATCTTTAAGGATCAAATCGCTAGTATTGACGCGAAAAAAACAAGCAGGTACTGTTTCGTGAGACAGAACAGTTAAATATATTTGTTGCTTCTCAACAACAACATTTTCTGCTTTTTTCTATTGGCATATCCAAATAGAAACATTCAGGGAGAAGCGTTTTCTTTTTGAAGCACCTCCACCATATGAAGAAACCGATGGCAGTTCCCTAACAACTGTTAGTGATCTGCGACGAATGGTATTTGTTAAATTGCCTGACCTGCTCATCGTAAGTAGTGCAATATTTGATGAATTTATATGCATCTAAATGGAAAATATTTAACACAAATATTGAATGCTCTAAAAGTTCTTGCAGGACTTACAAAGACCCTACCAGAAAAAGCTGATTAAGGTATTTTTTGAGAATCAGACTTTTGTTATAGAAATGAGTGGTGAGAGAAACAAAAATCAATTTATGTTTACTTTTGTAACCATCCTACAGACTTCGAAACATTCAATTAAGAATGGCCGTTTTGTATTTTTACCTCAGAAAACCGTGTTGTTGTATTTGTATTTATCAAGAATTGTCGAGTATACTCTACGAGTTATGCACTAAGTTTATTTTTTAATCTTCACGATGATTTTAGTGAGCTTAGACACCTTAACAATCATATATGTTGATATTTTTATCAATGCAATATAGAGAATCTACATAAAGAGAAAAGGTCCAAAAACTAGCGAAACAGTAGCAATAGTGTGCATTTTATTGATGTTAATGATGTTTGTTCACGTTCTAATTCCATGCATGTTCTGAAATTAGTTCTACAGATCCGATGTAATCTAGATGAATTACAATGAATTTCAGCAAGACATGGATGTTCAACGAACATCTGCCATATTACATGCAAATTCAACCATTTCCGCAACATTCTCGTCAGCCTGTGGATCGAAACCATGTGGTGAAACGAATTTCAATGCAATAACCACTTCATCCACTCAACCATCATCTGAAGGACTATCAAATTCTGCGGCTATTACTTTATCGCAACCAACGACGATCTGTAAAGCAACGAATACTCGTTTGCAATCTACTAAGGCAATAAATGATGGTTACAAACAGGCATATGATAGTGCCCGCAACATTATATCGGTGAGAACAATTATACGTATTATCTGTTAGAATGGCATTTCTCTCTTTATACAACGATTACGTGATTATCGTTACAACAGCATTTAGAAAAGGAAACGTGTGGATGCGAAAACTTTTACCGATCACTCTCTTAAAAACACAGGTAAGGATGAATTTTCAACAACATCTTCATATGCATGTGAAGAAATTCGCTTAGACAATTGTGCTATGAAGGAAAAAGAGAGGGCAGAGGAGATGAGCCAATGTAGCCGGATTCCACACCATAAATCGTCACCTACAGACAGGAAGTAGATGAAAATTTAAATATAACATCACATAACATTTTTTTCTGTTACTTGAGCAAGTTCACGAAATAGCCAGATTAATAGTAATGATAAATGTAAGAGCAAATTTCATACAAAATCCTAACATACACAAGCAATTCATGCAAAAATCATTATAATCTATCATGGTCATTCTATTTATATTCTATGAGCTCGAACATGTTAACGAGCGGGTGTTCACAAGGTATCCATAGACCGAGCGTTAAGCGATCGTAGAGCGAGGACAACTTGTAATAATTAGCACAGCAGACCGAGTTATACATACGGAATTTATGTAATTCACTCAGCAACATTGCGGGCATAGGAAAAAAGTCATATGATCCATCACTCTTTTCAAAAGCCTGGTTGCTGATGCGTTATTCGTTGTCTAGTGTCCCAACAGTCCTGTTGAGGATGACTTATGTGAAAAGCTTATAGGCGACAAACAACAGGCACAATTGGACGATAATTATAAGACAAGCCTTGGTATTAGTCAGTCCCTTGTGGCGGAATGCGAACACGCTTTGGGGTTCAATATGATATCATGGAGGTGGTTGAATGCGAATCTGGTCTATACAGTGACTCTAGTTGACCACTCTTCCAAGTCAGTGCTAGTTAACGTACCCAGATTTCTATGGTACCAATTTGCCGATCCCTTAAAGGATGACAACCTTGGTAGGTCCGGCTACGAACTGATTCGGGCCAGTGTGTCACTGGACGATATTTTCCAGGTGATAATTGTGCAGCAATAGCAAAACGATGGTTAAACGTATTTATTGACCTCGTGGTTAAGGAGATTTAAAACAATAAAACAAGCAAAAAAGGCACGTCCGGTTTAGTGCTTGTAATAAATATAAAACCCAAGATAGAAAACTAGGTCAAGACTATACCTAGGCTGAAAACTATTTAATGTTGTGTTGATAGATTTTTCCATGTGTTCATGCACGACCACATAGCCTTTTCCTAACTAACTATGGATTATATGAACACTTAATCTAAGACTCGTTCTTTGTATCGCAGGAACGATATGAAGATCTCTTGATCTTATTCAGCATTCCTTGTTCTACCTGTAGTGTCTACGCCCTGTATCTTGATGCTTAATGTCAAAATTCTAGATAGCATTAAAAAATGCGTTATAATGTAAGGTTATATTATGTTGTAATGTTATATATAATATATATGTTATATATATATAATTATATAATGTTATAATGTTAAATGTTGTGTAATGTAAAAATTGTTATTTCCTATGACACCAATATCCAGTATGACAAAATTTTTAAGATGACCTTGATATTCTGCAGGAGAATGCAGATCTGTAGGTTCGTAAATTTCTATTCAAAACATCGAAGTTGATCGTAGGTTACAAACATCCACCACAAACCTTCTTTGAAAGCCTCCCAATCAATTATGCATCATGAGCAAGGTATTTTATTCTAGGTATTTAATATTCTTCATGACATTTTGAGATTAAATTCATATCGAAACTCTACAAAGGCCAGAGCTGCATTTTAATGTAAAATTCTTTATGCGAGAAACGAATATCTCTGTTCAAGCGAAGTTGAATTTGGGTCAGATTCACGCTCACAAAAATCATATCTCTTCAAATCCTTTCGAGACAATTGCTTCTTCATTCTGCTAATGCTTACCGAATTACTCAAAACACACGTAGTTCACACATCCCTCAATAGAGTTTGATAGTATTGCTTTAATTTATTAATTCACTCTATCAAAACTTTACATATCTACGCAATGTTATAAATCTCCGTTCGTTTTTCCTCTTACAACAGTTTTTTTTTTTCAAAAATTTATTGTTTATGTCTACAAGAGCTTACAAGTCTCTCTTGTCTATATTTTGCAATTTTTGGAGAAAACAAGCGAATTATGTTACCACTGACTATCTTGGATTAACGCTGCATCTCGAAAACCTTAAAAGAACTACCAATATTTGATTTTACAGAAAACAATGAGACTAAGATATTATATGAAACTTTTAAAAGAAGTAGACTTCGACTTTCATAGAATTATGAAGCAGCAAATTCCTCTCAGCAGAACAACGCACCATTAATACATCGATTATAGCGACGAGTGGTCTCGTTTGAGATTGATGTTCCTGAAGCGAAATGTTACAATTTATTGACTCAATGCAGGATAGCTTTTTAACTCAGCTAATTTTTTATTCAATACTAACTTCCACGCCACATTGCTTCTTTATCGAAACGAACATTTCGATCTGCTGAAGTCCTATTGTATAACATTTCTGAAAATGTCGTCAGACATTTGTCAGATTCGATGAAAACATCAATTGAGATCGAGTTTTAAACGTGTCTTTCGGTCAGATTCTCACAACATATCAACCCAAGTATTAACGGCTTGGATGACTATTGTTGATTGCCAGTATTTAATAGAAATATGTGAATGGAAGTGCTCAAAAATTATGAACTAGTATACTACCGTTAGATATACAAAACTATCAAGCACTTCATGTAAGCTAAGCATCATCATATTTAGGTATACACGTATTCAAATGATTCTTTCTTTTCTACAACTGACGTCAGTTAGTCTTCGCACGTAACTTTCACACAGTTTTGATTCAATAATAATTCAAAAATGTGATTAAGTTAACATGATGAACCTTTAAACAACCATGTATCTTATTTTATAATGTTTACTAAGTAAAAAGTAAATCTGGATAACGACTAAATTTCATGGCTCTTCCATGCATACTAATAAATCAACGAGTAAATATTTTTCCATCTTGTTAAGCAGTATATTAAGCAATAGCTGATATTGCTGACAACTAAATTGAGAACGATATGACGTACATGATTTCTTTGCGAAAGAGTTATTAAAATTCTGTCGGACATACCGGTACGATGAGATGGATGTGTCGAAGCCGTCATTCTTGCTCGAACTATGTTTTCTTCTCGAGACTGTTGACTGTCTTGGCGTACAGATACCTCTTCTGTTAATGTGCTGGCTACACGACTGGTAGATAAACAACTTACTGGATCAGTTCGCTCTGATGCTTCCTGCTGACAAAACTATATAAGGTAATAAAGTTATTAATGAAAATAGATAAAAGTTACGAATAAAATCAAGTTTAAATAGTTACATTAGAAAAAAATACCATATGCCGATCAACGGACTGTATGTTACAAATTTGTCCTGGCAGCTCATCTGGATCACTTTCACAGTCGCTTAGTTGAACACTCAGTACTTCTCGTTCACTGCAGCCTTTCTCTCGAGCCTATTGATTTAGTTTAAGCAGTTACAGTGCACCAACTTTTCGTCTCATAGTTTAGTCGTTCCCATGGAAAGAAATGTTCAATCTGCATACAGGCAAAGGAGAAAAATGTATCGCTTCAAAATATTCACTATACTATTTTTAAACACAGATTTTAGCAACATAAGTTCTACTGCATGACTACAAGCCTTTTTATCTGTACCCATGTCATTTCTTTTACTGTAAGTTGAAATTTGTTTCGCGTGTGCAGGATAGTAGTACGTTTAACATGCATTCAAACTTCATATCATTTGAAATTCCTCCAAGCACAACTTTGAGTAGTGTTCTATTTAAAAACAATTTCAATAATAACGTATTTACAACCTTACGAATGTAAATATAGTGATCAGTTTTTTTTTCCACACGAGCTCTAGCAGCCCAGCCTTCGCGATCAATTTCGGCGAGCTGAAAGTGACATAAGAAAGAAAATTACAAAAACTACTGATTGTTAAATTTAAATCTACGAATGGCTCGTTTTCTACATTCAATTTACAAAAGTGCAGTCATTTATTAATACGATGAACGCTTGTAAAAGTGTGGTGTACGATTTCTATGGGGCAAGCTAAATACGACTTCAAAGAAATGTTAAGTTAGATGTATTTATTTTATGCCTAGAGCATCGGAGAACTGTTAGTTATTCTTTGGAAAATTATAAGATGCTAAGATGATGATAAATCGGAGTTTCCCAATTATGTCACCTATCCTCTATATTGATATTGACCTTCGAAAATCTCCGATCCACTGCTGAGATGCTTCTCCCCGACCACTTAATGCTTCACTTCAAGGCGATTAACTCAGCATCTTCAAGGATATATGATCAGCTATTATGGTTGCATACTTTTTACTTTTAGCAGTTCACAAAGATTTTGGTGTAATGAATTAATAACTTCCGGCAATATTCTCTCAATTGAAGCAGAGATTTTTCAAGAGCAAGTGGTTTTAATTATTTAAGAAGTCTAGTTTGCTCACGAGGTTGCCCCTCGTCTGTTAAGGTTGATGTTTATCATAGATGGTAAATAGCAAACAGATTGCGAGATACATGTCTACGACAAAAATGTCTCATTCTTGTGTAGCAACAAGACCTCTACCCGTTTTTTATTGCATTCGAGCTTTATTTTCTAATAGATAGAGCATGCGAAGATCCAAGCCAATATAACGATGAGGACCAGCGATAGATTCTTCAAAAATTCCCGCGTAGCCCTTTTCCGTCAGAAATACACTATCAACTATGATATATTGTAATGGTATAATATGGATATCGAACGTTTCTAGGTCACCCACAGTGAGAGGCATCAGCGAATCAGTGTATGCAAGTTACCGGCTGCTCTCAAGCCTACCAATCCCATCATTCCCCTCGAGGTCGGCCAATTAGCAGCGACTAGTTGCATACTGCAATAGAGATTGATCAACGCCAAAGCTTCTCTTATATGATGCGGATGCCATACGACATATTATTGATGAAATATCCGCTTGTTTTGTCCGACGTCGTTGCTAACTTGGTGTTCAATGCGTTTCTCGTCTCGAGTAGTTTTCCCACTTGATCTTCTTGAAATGCAACAGGGCACAATGTACGCGCCATTTTTGTGGCAGCGTTTGTTGCACGTAGACACCTTACTATCACTTGCTTCGATTTTTTCTTGATTTTAGCAGCCTAACCACTGTTCCGCCGACTTTATGCTGTCATATCATAAGCTATTTGAAGTCAAAGCTATAAGCTCCCAAGCTATCATCTTGTTTGCTGTTCATTCTCAGCTTATAGAGTTTTGCCATGGTAGGAGGTTTCCGATACATATCATGGCAATCTATCTTAGAGAAAAAGCAACTTTGATAATTGGAGGCGACTTCTAACCACATTCAATATACTTCCAAGTAGTCCGATTGCAAGCATTTGCCCAACCCCTACGGATAGTACATATAGGATCGCATAGACACCGAGTTCATTACTGATCCACTACCAGAGGTAGCACCAAGTAGTCGGATAGACACCGCTGAAAACATGGTATCCAGGTACACAATTGTGACACAAAAATTTAAGTCTTATCGAAATGAAAGAGCAAAATCGAAGCAAGTCTTCTCGGTCTAGACAGTATTAAAACATTTAAGTATACATCAAAGGGGTCATTTTATAGAAAGTTCTGGCTTGTATGAATACTGTGGTTTTGATTGAAATCGAATTATCATATTAACTCAGACAAACTCCAATGACTGCTCAAAAAATAAATTTAGGTATTCTATTCTATATTTATTGTATTCTCGAATAAACTCAATTTGAAAATAAATTTATGTATTCTGAAAGGAATTTGACTAGAAATACATAGTTTACATAGATGATTAAACATTGCGTGATAGTTGTTGAGTTTTATCAGAAGTTGAAAAATTTTTTTTTTCAAATTTCTAAAAAGGTTTTCTTCATTCATCTAAACTTTGTCTAGAAATGTAAAAATCTTGAGAAATTATCTAATTAGGCTTACGAATCGGTAACAAATTTAGCGGGGTTGAAATTCAATAACATCTTAGTGCTGGAACGAATTCTTCAGTAAGTTGAGACATAATAGTATTTCAAAGATAATCAATAAAGTAAACTTACAATCAAAAATTGTGTATCTGAACTTGAACAAAAGTAAAATGTAGCAGTAAAGCCTGTGTGCATAACGATAACCGGAATAACGGAATGAAATCTTCCTATGTATAATTAAGCCTCTAGGGACTGGATCTACACTGAATTTTCGCACAAAAAAGCTCACTTTTTTGCAAAAAAAAAATTGTTCACGATGGCAATGATAATTAGGACTAAAATTGAATAGCTCAGTCGAAAATAACTAGTCATCAATAACGAATAAATTACCAATTTTCTCTGGAAGAGATTTCTCATATTTACACAACAACAATTCTCTACCTTATCCCAAAATGGAATACTTTTATTAACAACTTCAGAGAACGATGACAGCACCCTTCCATGATGTTTTTCTAGGCACGGACGCATTGTTTCAGCAAACATCGAAACACCACCAGATATAAACATTCGACGAATTTGGTGATTCTAAAAAACATGTCTTAATGAAGCTGATAATGAACCTCACAATATCTGAATCACCTTTCCTACTTCTTTCCACTGACTTCGTTCATTGATAGTAGATCGTTCGATTTCCGATGGAAGTGGTATCACTTTAAATGTTCGACCTCTACGCTTCCCACTCCCTTCCATATATCTAAAATTGTTCCAGATTCAGCACATGATTGAATTCACATTGAATGCCATTCAGAATATGATACGACTATTCAGTAATTGCAGTGGAAATTATTTTGGAAACTGAAGTAAAAAGAAGCTACAAGAAAAGCATGGAAAATCTTTTTCTTAAATATATCTCACATGCCTTGTATCTTTTGAGTTTGACATCCAACTAATAGAGCACGCCATTATTTATCATCTCTAAGATAATATACAATAATGCTAAAAAAATGACAGAATACGAAGACACAAAAGTCTTCAGAAAAGAAAACAGAAATACTACTCCAAAATAATAAGCCTTATTTTCATAGCTGAAGTTCTATGACTCTTTCTCATCGCTATAATCAAAATTCAACTTTACTACAGCACTGCTTACATTACAAAGTCCTTGCTAATAAGTCATGTACTTCTTAGAACTCACCATGCACTACAGCTATGTGAAAATGGAACACACTGAATTCAAATAGTAGTTGCTAAATAGTTGTTATTTCTATTGAATTATCAATATTTAAATATTCTTAGAAATCAAAAAACAATAGACTGGTCGTTCTAAGCCTGAATTTCAACACACGAAGTCATTTAAATTCTCGCAACCCGTCAAATTGCCGGGAATTCGCGCGTTTATTGCAGGTATTAGACACTTCTATGTTAACGCTCCATTCTTTATAACCATAATCATATTGCTTGAAGCCACCGTGACGGTGTTACAGTGATACGCCCCCACGGCTTGGTTCTCGGCGACCCCAGGCCTAAGAAATCTGCCATTCCTCTGGAGTCGGTGAATTGATACCAGAAAACTGTAAGATAAAGAACACTGATTCGGTGAAAAGTAGTTAGCTCATAATACTATATAGGGATTGCATTCAAAGACTTCCACGATATCACGTTGAGTTTGAGGGGCATCCCGCAACTAGAATTGATCAGCGCCAAAGTTTATTATTGCCTTAGGGTTCCACCTAACGTAATTAATTCTTTTCCTCTCAAAACTTAGTTAATTAAGCAAATTGTAGGGCGCTGAGCAATCAAACATTGCGCACTATCAAATAAATATTTGGATGAAATTTGCTTATATTTGGTACATATGCACCAAGATAAAACAATGTAAGCTTTGGCGTTCATCAATCCCTTTTGTGGCGGGATGCGCCTACACATTCGTGTTCAATATAATATTATAGAGAAGATTGAATGCGAGTCTGGTCTATACAATGACTTGAGTTGATCACTCTTACAAGTCAGTACTAGTTATCTCACACAAAGTTCTCTGGTACTAAATCACCGATCACAGAGTGAAGCCTCAGTAGGCTTGGAAGCGAACTCGATCTAAGTTTGAGCCTGCGTGTCACTAAGCCACCTTCACCACTGCGTGCTGCGTCCCCACTGTATCAAACAAAAAAAACTGCACTGAACAAAAAAAAGAGCCAAAACGCTATATCTGAAGAATAGCTAACCACTAGATCTATAAATATTCAGACAAAAAACAAAGCGTAAATGTGCTGATTATGTGGTCAAAAGAAATAGGTGAAAGAAAACGAACATTATAAACAATGAAATGGAATTTGTGAAGGTTACCATTGGCAGTGAGTCATAATTGAACCAATGCATCAGGACGCACTGTTTTGATATTTTTTATAAACCTTCTTATACAAAATGAAATTAAAGGTAACCAATAAGAGTTATGAAGTTGAAAAAATAGTGCTCCCGCTGAGCTGTAGCCTAGACATTATTATTGTATTTACTCATTAATTGAGCGAAAACTGCGGAAAATGTAGACATATTTTATCAAATGGATCCCCTTTGATTATGGACAGTGTCAAACGGGTACCAGTGAGACTTCCGTTTTTCCTTATTTTCAGGGTACTCCATTAAATTCTTTTCGCTCTAAGCATTCGTTAAGCATCATGATCCCTTTCTAGGGCTGTAGTGTAAGGGGGAAGCATTGGGCTAGTGCTATTCCTGCATTGAATTGTCAGTGGAACCCAATCACTTTCACCTACAGCTCGTGTTCACCGGTCATCATTCAAGCGCATCACGTGTCCGGCCCACCTAATGTTTAAAAGCTTGGCGTGTATGGCTGTGATTTTTGATTGTTGAAGTAGATCAGAACTTCGTTTCCCTTTTTCACTAGTGTAATACAGAGAAGGTCAAGCGTCATCCTTTTGACAAAGCATTGTCTTGCGCCCAGTGATCGTTCATGCTGCTTTCGTAATGTCCAATTTTCCAAAGCACACGTCTAGACAGAAAGATTCATGATGTCAAAAAAAAATCGGCGCAAAGCGTTGTTTTTTTGAACTATTCACTACGCCTTCGATGCTTTTATATTCCTAAACCGCCCGTTTTCTTTTGCTAAGCTCTGGTGCTATGTCGTTGATCATATTGATCTCAGAACCTAGGTACATATAACGTGAGCACTAAGAAATATTCTTTCCATTGAGCGTAAATAGATCATCATCAACGTGTCGGCTAACATTTGTTTCGCTTGTTCGTTGTCTAATGCAACGAATATGATATCATCGGCAAAGCGAGAATGCTTAAATTTCTGAGCCCCAATTTTCATTCCCATATCGTCCCACCACAATTTTTGCATGATGTTCTCAAAAGTGGCTGTGAACAGCTTTGACGAAATAGTATTGTCTTGTCGAATTCTTCTTTTGACGTTGATAATGATGTCATTATAGAACGGGGTAATTTTGGTAGTAAAATTCCTATATAACTCACGAATGATCTTGATATATGGTTTTGGAAGCGCTTATGGAAACGATGAGGGTGAGACAGAGTGACTTCTTATACCCTTGTCATACATTTGATTTTATAAGTCTTGTGAACTTGTGAACATGATACAACGTGCCAAACCATTTTCAAAATCCTGCTTGCTAGCGTGGTTGTTGTTCGTCTAGTGCTCTGCCTATCCTGTTAAGAACGACTCGTGTGAAAAGTTTATAGACGAGTGACAACAGGCAGATTAGGAGATAACTTCCAATGTCGTGAACGTCCCTCTTTTTGTTCAACAACATGGTTCCGTTAGTTTTCTGCTGACTTGTAACTTTGCATTAGGACAGATATTGTGTGAAGAGTCGAGCCAGAGTTTTAATGAATATTGGCGGTAGATTTCCTACATGTTCTGGTCCAATACTCTCTGGCCCGGGAGCTGTTTGATTTCTTACCAATTAGCATGTCAGATTTCGGAATGCACAACATCTGGAACAACATATTCGTCTTTCCTGTCATTATATGGAAGTAGACTAATGTGGCTACCGAAGAGATTCGAGAAATTGAAACGACTCAAAATTGCGAAAGTACGCAAAGCAGCATTCAAGCAGTTTTTCATTTCAAGATGAACAAATTTATGAGAAAAAAAAGGCGCTGGAAAATATGCTCTGTAATAACGCATGAGCAAAAAGGCATTTTTAACATCAATCAAATTAGAAATTACTATGCACTAAACTTTCCGAAAGGCCTACAGTGACATGCGAACGTTATTTTTTCATTAAGAAGAACATATCTTAAAATGTTTCAAATGTTTTTTAGCTTTGGACACGTTTCAGAGCTTATCATATTCAATACAATAAGTGCTAACACAAACTGCAAACCAACGACTTAGAATAAAAATTTTTTTTTGAACAGTGCGATGAAGGTTCGTGAAACATTGATTCAATATCATTGACAATGGCGGCTCGTGTCATTTTTATATTTTTTTTAATTTCATTTTTCTTATGATAATGATAGTAGCATCGGTTTCAGTGGTAATGCCCGGTCTCTAAAGAAAAGATAAACATCTGAGTTATTTCCTGTTGTAGACGTAACACTTGTTTACATTGTAGTTATGAATGCTAAACAATATATTGATGAGAGAGTGACGACGGTAACCAGTCTGCTGTATGCCAAATATTCGTCAAGGAGTGACGGCAGAATGGCTCGCTAACGTATGTGACGAAATACTTCAGAGTTACTCACATACAGTCTAAATAATTTACGTGGCAATATCACCACATCTATGAATCTTTTATCTTACTTCTGTCACATCCCATCCGGTTACACTACAACATAATAGTCCAATCATAATATTGTACAACTTCCACTTGATATTTTGATGCAAAATTTATTTGCAATCATTAGTTTCCAAACAGCAAAATCTTCGATTTTTGAAGTCGGCGTTTGAATATCTGAACAGAATCAGACATTTTAATCTCCTTATATCTATCTTCATGACTGTTACACATCCACAATATTAGCGCAGTCTCCTACTCTTCAGAAATTATGTTTTGCTCCACATAAAAGTAATCTTATATCGACTGAGATTATGACGAAAGTGCTTAATGTGGAGAAAACGATTCAACGAAGTTTTTCTTTCTCGAATTGTTGCTCTCACATCAAACTTCTGAGCGATAGTTAACTAATAATATAATATACGACTTTTGGGTGGGAGCGATAAATCGTCTTCTGTTTATCGCAATTCCATATCATGCAATATACTAGAGAACAACTGAAGTCCACTTTATTTGATGAGACTGCTTCTCCATTCTGTTTCGAAATTCAAATTCGTACTTCAAATTTCTTATACTTCTTATTCTACTTCTTCCAAAGTTTCCAAAACTCCATTTCGCAATAAGTGGTTTCTTGAAATTAACATGTCGTACTTTCAATTCACTATTTACTCTTGTTATAAAAGAAGCGACACTGGCTTTTACGATCTCCAAACGACCATAGTTTTGAACAATTTTATGCTTACATTGATTTGTAATTCTTCCAATTTATGAAATACTTCAGTACATAAAATAACCGCTACGACCAATAACTACCTTCAGCAAATGAAAAACAAATATATCTATGTTTTTCAATGATGCATCCTTTCATTTTGATGCGATATTTTCAAGCGGACAGAACCAAGGCTGTTCACCATGCTTGACTGAACATTAAGCGAAAAATTTTTCAGTGAACAGAATGATTCTGAGTCACTCTTATCAGAAATACTGACGAGAACATTTCTATCCACTCTAAAAGAATAGGTTTGTAATAGCATAAGACATAGTTTTACCTTGGCAATCTTATAGTAAAAAGAAATGAAAGGAAACAAAGTATAACACGGTACTGAAGCGGCCAATATTCTTGATTAGGAAAGAATTAACGTAGTCATGCGGACCCGCCTTCGGAATTCCAAAGCTTCTTTGTTTGTTTGCATCATCATATTTTCAGATTTGCGACATCACGTCAATTTTTATCCTGTGATACTTCCTATTTTTGTTGCTACTCTTTTCATATTTGCAAATTAAGTTTGAGCAATTATGTATGTTTGGTTTAGGATAGGTCGTCACATATACTGCATCTCTCTGGATTAGAGTGCAGATTTAGTGGTAGCTACACTTTGTTTTTATTCTGGTCACACCTGCTCTAAAACAACACCTATAGTAATCAATACGTCGAGTTTTTCGTTGAACTGTTACAAATTTTAGAGTTCCAAATAAGTGTTTTTTTTTCCCTTTTTCCTTTTCGTTTTTTCTTTAAACTTGGTCTAAGATTCAGCGTGCTGTTTTCAACTACTTATTGCTTTATATTCCTCCATACTTTTCATTACTAACACAATCATTGTTTTAATCAGCTTTACTCTTACTAACAAATTTATCGCTCATTCGTTTAGACATCAAATTCTTCACATTATATTGCGAAATATAACTTTATGCGTAATCCGGTGGCATTTCGATAGCTATTCTGCACAGCATGGAAGCAATTTTCCTCTTATTCGAAATTTTTTTAGTATTTATTCCGATGGAAGATTTTAAATACTCATTTTATGACGGAACGTTATAAATTATTTCTGAATGTTTGATCTGATAAACTGCCCATATAGTACGAGTACTAAGTCTTTGCCTAGTTCGGTTATTTCGTCTCTTCACATTTTCGATTTTTCATAATTTTTTTTTCTAATAAATGAAGAATGTTGGTAATTAGATTTGCTTATCGTAGTTATTTCGGCCTATACATGATTTCTTCCTTCTACAAAAGACATTTTTGCATCAGTATTTTGTCAGTATGATTCATCCATTAACTGCATTCATATTTTACTATAGTATTGTATTTTACTCACCCCCCAGGCCTACCAAGCCCGCCATCCCTCCGGGGTCGGTAAATTG
>KN716303.1:183877-196843 GCA_000816705.1 Dictyocaulus viviparus | reverse complement strand
TATATGAGTCTGCTCTATATCTCTATTCTTGTTGTCATATTTATTAAGTCATATATAATATTTCATATATATATATATATATATATATATATATATGTTTAATAAATCCGAATTGCGTATTTTAAGTCAATATGAGATTTGTCACTAAAACTTTTACTATCGTTAATATGGAAATCATTGTTTCATATTGGTGTGTAGTGTGTGTAGTGTTGAGTTACCCAATGTCGTTCGATCGACTAGCGCCCATAAGCTCGTACGTATTAAAATCGCACGAGCACATTGCAAAACAACTGCTACTGAACTGAACCACTTTTTTTGTATTAACGTTATATCTTGTGTAGTATTAAAACTATTTTCTTAATACTCTAATAAATTGTGGAAAAATTAAGTTTAGGAGAATGTTGTAGTGTAGTTTAAATGAGGTGTCGGTAGACCCCTGTAACGAATAATTTGCTTGATGAATGTTGGGAACTATTTCTAGGTTACTATATGAGTTGCGTTCTCAAAAACTAAGAAAATGACCATATATTTTTCGTTTTCAAATGTTTTTTCGTGTAAAAACAAAGCATAATGTGAGTTTTTCTTCTAATAATTATTGCATGCTGTCAATCATTTTTCACTGTTTATCTTCCTCGTAATAATATGAAAAGTAGCACTAAAATTATTGATGTAGCAACTTTGCTGACATTATATACTTCGAGTTATTGATGTTATCTTTTCTAAAGAAATAGTACCATTTCACCACGCATTTTTGCGACATCTGCGGCAGAACCAGCCTTGTAACATTTGATGAGTTTTCCGTGTACTGTTGGCTAAACGTCCTAGAAACCGCGTTCTTTTCCTAGTTGCAGTTAGATATTACTCACAACCTCCACCAATCGATTTCCACTGTCCGGCGACCCCAAATAATCGCTTAATGTTGCTCTCGCTAAAATAGTTTCAGTGTGAATTTCATTGTCGGTATTCACTTGGGTGTATCTACTGTTCATACCGTATTTGAATTCTTCCATATGCAACTGTGTCCAGCTTGATACCGAAATTTTATCACTGGTGCGCATCAATGATGTATCGTATAATTTCAGGTCAGCGCTTTTTCCTTTTTGTCTACGTCTCTTTGGTACCTAAATTTGGTTGGTTTCATTGCAGTTTTGGAAAAAATTATGTTTATGTGTTTTATCAATGGGTTTGTTAGGTTTTGCTTATAACAAAGAGTTTTTTTGACATTTTCACAATGTCGTCTAACTTCAATTTAAGGACGTCACATTACTGCATAAATCGTTATTATTTTTACCCGTCGTCGACATCCACGAGCTGCTGCTGTGCTAGACGGCGTGATTAATTATATTGATTCCACTTACATACTACAGCAGTATTATAATAATTTAAAGGTAAGTCTTCAAATCGAATAGTATATTTGAGGGTTTTGCATTTGTTATAACAGAGTATGGTAATGGAGGTGGATGAGCCCGCTGGTACTTCAATGGATACTTCTGAACCTTTCGAGCCTTCTATAGATTGGCACTTTAGCCAGGTGAAAGGAAATATCGAAGGGGACGATACTCATACCGAAGGTAGTGGTTCTTAAGAATTTTCTTTTTTCGTTCTAGTTTTTTTTTCTGAAATCCCTGTTCACATTCTATGTTTAGCTGACGTCATATCATGTGTTGAATACTCTCACGATGGTGAGTACCTTGCTACAGGAGACAAAGGCGGCCGTGTCGTCATATTCCAAAGAGATCAAAGCGTTCGTTTTTTCAGACTCGTTTATGTTTTAATTTTCAATTGTTGTTGTATTACTAATATCTTGATCGCAGTAGATGAAAGTACTACGACATTATTGTCAGCATTACTTCGCTTAGTAAATAACAGACGTATCTTAAAAGAAAAGACCAACTGACCAATCTTAGGTCACTGCTATGTATTGCACTAACCAATCAAACATCAGTTCTTTGAAATTTTTGAAAACCGAATGTCTGGTGTATTTTGTCCCCCTATTTAGATCGCAGCGCTTTGGCTTCAATACTGCCACTATGTAAATTTTATTTTTGACAGTTTCAAATTTGCACAATTGTTCTCCTGTTTTGTATCGGAGAATTAAAATGCTATCTATACATTTTTTTGAGTTTGTGTAGCTATTTTCTTTAGTGAAATCGAATTTTAATATTTCTGCTTATTTTCTTTCAATTTGGTTTCTCTACGTTACTAATCTAAATAGATCGAGTGTTTTCTTCATAGACTTATACTGATTTCTCTTTATGTTTTTTCATATACTTTTTGAAACTACTCATAATCAATAATATTTGTCACCATTAATAATTTGACTGTTTCCGATGACTGAAATTGTGATTTTCAAAGTTGTTATTATTTGAGGTAATTATTCGAGAGATTTTACATTTTTTGGTTTGGATCTAAATCTAATCTATCGTTACTTGAAGTCTCATATGTTTGTTCCTGAAAAATTGGCAGTGAAATTGTTAAAATATGGTAGTACAGCTTCACATTGTGATGAAATTGCGGCCTTCTTCATACGATAGATCCATTTTGTAATATGTAAAAGTAAGCCTATCGCATATTTATCATTCTACATTGTTACGCTTATGATGCACGTTTTATTTTTATTGGTTGACATGTTTGTTTGTTATATAGCACATGTTATGTAATCTACTGTTGTTTGTCAATGTTTAGATTATTTAGAGCTGAGAGAATCGTTTACAGGGAAAATATGTTAATGGTGCAAGATCACGAGAGTACAATGTGTATTCGACTTTTCAATCGCATGAACCGGAGTTTGATTATTTGAAATCCCTTGAGATAGAAGAGAAGATTAACCAAATCAAATGGTTAAAGAAAAAAAACGCTGCAAATTTTGTACTTTCCACAAATGGTATGAATTTTTTTTCAAGCAGTGGGGGCAATAATGAATTCTATTCAGTTGTCTTTTTTTGTTTTAGACAAGACTGTCAAGTTGTGGAAAATCAGCGAACGGGAGAGAAAGGTGGCCGACGACTCATGGAATATTAGACGTGGACAGTACGTTTTAATTCGTATTGCTATAAAGAAGAAAATTTTTGCGATGATAATGTTAGTCTGTAATTCAAAGGAATATTATATTGGCGCGTATCTACGTCTCGTTCATTTTCAAATATAGAAATGGTTTATTTAGGTTTGTTGGTAGTCTTCAAATACCTAGCATAGTGCCCATGGAATTGATTGTGGAGGCCAGTCCACGGAGGGTGTACGGAAATGCTCATACTTATCACATCAATAGTATATCTGTCAATTCTGATCAGGTGGATGTATATTTTGAAATTGTTGATTTTATAAATTGATAGGAGTGCAACAAATATTTTTGAGAAAGCTTTTATGTGAAATTGTGTAATGCAACAAATATTTTTGAGAAGGCTTTATGTGATAGTTTAATCTAAATTGATTTGAAAATTTTTCATATTCGTAAATAGAACTAATTCATAAAAGTTTTTGTGTTGCAGGAAACATTTCTATCTGCCGACGATTTGCGAATTAATTTATGGCATCATGAAATCACAAACGAGTCTTTCAGTACGCTTAGATGTTTTTCTTCTGTGTAGAAGTTTGGTTATTGATTTGCTTGCAGACATTGTCGATATAAAGCCAACAAACATGGAAGAATTAACGGAGGTCATAACAGCAGCTGAATTCCATCCTAGTCAATGCAATTGGTGATTTATCACTCATTAATTTTTTTCCAGGGAGCGCAGTGGCTCAGTGGTGGAGGTGCCGCAGTGACACGCCGGCCCGAATCAGTTCGCGGCCGCCCCCCAGGCCTACCAAGCCCGCCATCCCTCCGGGGTCGGTAAATTGGTACCAGAGGAGTCTGGGTAAGATAACTGACACTGACTTGGTGAAGAGTGGTCAACTCAAGTCATTTTATAGACCAGGCACGCATTCAACCACCTCCACGATATCACGTTGAACACGAATGCGGGGGCGCATCCCACCACAAGGGATTGATCAACGCCACCAATTATCTTATCTTATCTTACATATATACACGCACACATAATTCCATGTTTATATGTGCAGAGACATAATATGCATGTGTACGTATACCTATATACGTATACATGTATACACGGATAATTCAAATTTTTGTTTTTTGTTCTGTTTAATTATTACCAACAGTTATACCCTGTAAATTTGTTTTTATTTTCTGTAATATGTCGATATGCAGTATTTCTTATCTTCCATTTGATTATAAAAGTTTTTAGAAATACTCTTCATAATGATAGTTAGCTCCAGGTCGATATGTTCAATTTTTTAATGCCACTAGTTTCAAATACTCGACACAAGTAGAAAAGGCTTTTTGTGTTTCAGAGAATTGATCTTAATGAACAACACAGAGTTATGGAATATTTATTATGGGTTCTGTCTCCTTATCAAGTAAAATATGAATTGGGAATTTATGACATTAGTAATTATTTTTTGTTATTAACTTCATGATGTGCTGAAGTGGTTGATTTCAATATTATCAAGAATCATAAATGATTGCAACGTCACTATTAGAGTTCAATCCATCATGTTTCCCTTTTCATTTCAAACCCGGTGATTTCGTAGCTGTTTTGTTGATTTTCAGTTTCGATAAAATTTTGTTGTTTTGAAGAAGCAGTTGATTTACGTGTAGCGAAAGAATCAATTTGAACATTATTTGCGACGGCTATATGACAAAAATGTACGAATTTTCCATATTGCAATAGTGTACCAGCTGAGAATTGTATTCGATATTATTCCTATGTACCACCGCAAAGGAAATTTTCTTTCCTTTTAAAGAAAGTAATTGGTATTTTGCAGGTCTGGGATCTTAATATGGAGAGTCGTCCTATTGAGGCATATGCTGTTCATGAGCATTTGCGTACAAAGTTGTGTGCGCTTTATGAAAATGATTTCATCTTTGATAAATTTGAGTGTGGATGGAGTGGTGATGACCAGTGAGTTACGATAACTAGCCTAATGTATTTTATAGAGCATTTTGATGTTTTTTTTGATATATGGTATATTAAATCGTTTTGTTTCTATTCTTCGTGTTGTAGTTTGATTCTACTTGTTTTCTATGCTAAGGAAGAATTTTTTGCAGATGTGACTGCTCATTGCTCATTTATTGTATAGAATTTCTACCTAAATATTTTTTAAGCCTTCATCCTTTGACACATATGTGTTTTTGTTTTTATTTATAGTTACTGTTTGTTATTTAATTAGAATAATCTTTTGTTCTAGGCATCTTTTAACTGGATCGTACCACAATTTATTTCGAACGTACACCCGAGGCTCAACGGATGCAAAGACATGGGAGGCAAGACCACAAGAGCCACATTCGCTATTGCGAACTCGAAGAGTTTGTGCTGGTGCGGGTGCACGTGCTCAAAGAGTACGTCGCACGGTCGGGGATGTATGTCTTCACGGCGGTAGAAGATTTGATCGTTATTGCAAATGTGTTATCACCGGTATTTAGGCGGGAGATGATGAGCTTGCTGCTGATGCTCTAGATTTCAACCGTAAGATTCTTCATGTTGCTTGGCACCCAAAGGAAAATATCATAGCGCTTGCGGCCACTAACAACCTTTACATTTTTTCTGACAAATAACATTTCATACTAAGGTATGTTTGCAAATCGTTAATAATGTCTTTCAAACAAAGGTCTGTGCAATTGTTTGTTGAATAGCCAGTAATATGTTATCAAAGCATCTTTCATAGTCGTCCACTAGGTTTACTTCTGAAAAAATTTCACTTCATGAACACTGAGGTCAATTACATTTAACTACCTTATGCATTGCTTCGAAACCTAATTGGTGGTCTATGTAAAATTCGTAGTTATAAAGATCTCATAGGGGAAATTGTTTTTCGAACTATTCATCAATAATATTCATATTATTCTATTCTGTAGTTTTTTTTCAGCTAAAGAGCTGGTGTGTTTCATGCATTCTATATCTAAATGACTGGTTTTCAGTTGGAAAGTCCGTTGTTTAAGAAGCAACGGTATCTGTCCTATTCAAAACGTCGTAGAGTTAGCTATGGCTCTTTCTTCTTACTACCGTTGTTACGCTCTGTTCTATATTGGAGTATTGTATCCATCGCTCATATTTGCGTATCATTTTGTAGCCGTATTGACGAGTATCTATTGGTACAGGGGATAGAGATCGTTAAATAATTATTGTTCTTTTTTCATTAAATATATTCGATTTTATCATTAGATTTTTTCACAGATTGGTGATATAGATGATATTAGTGTGTTATAACTGCTTCGAAAGCGTTGACTGATGGCTGTGATCATACAATGAGGCGTTGTGAGCTAGTTGATTGCTTAGTGTTTATTTGACTCGTAGTTTGATTTTGTATTTTTGTTTCACGTCATACATTTATGACATTTCTCATTTTATGTATAGTTGTCGTTCATTTTCAAAATATTCTTTTATCGCATCTTGCGTGTTTCGGTGTTGCACCGGGTAAAACCACACACATACCGAAAAGTGGTGCGGCAACTTCATTTCATGGTTGTCATTGCTATTACAAGTATTATTATTGTATTGTAACGGACTGCTTTATGTATGTGTTTGTGGATGATTATACTTATTGAATGGGTTGTTGGTGAAGTTGATCACGTTTCAAGATTTCATTGCGCTGTAGGTAGCAACTACGAGTTATATTGGATGAAAAGACTTACTGATTAGGAGCTAACTGCTGCCGTAGTGTGCATAAATTTGTTTAAAACAGGAATTTGATTTTGTTTTTCCAGTAACGCCTGAAGCACGTTTTTTTTAGTCCGATGGAATGAAGAAACCATATCTAAGATATGTCTTGAAATTGAGATCAAGATCACATGGTGATATTCAGTCGTGATGCTAAAGCGAGAACTACTAACACACAATAAGTCTTAGTTTGCCTTGAATATTCTCATCTTAACTATCCTATTTTAACGAAGCCCAACATTCCGTATGATCTTATACAGCACTTTATCTTGTCATTGTAATTCTCGAGAAGATTGTAAAGAATTGCGATTAGGAATAAGCAATCGTCGGTGAGAATTTGACTCCATTAAGTATTTATTTTGAGCTATTGCATAAACTATGCTACACAGGGAATATGATTTGTAGCATAGTGGAACATACTCACATTATTCTTTACTGGTCCTCGTTTTATAATTGTTCATAGGCAGATGTAACTTACTCTTATTGCAATTTTCTTTCTTGTTTTTCAAAAGTGGTCAATACTTGTCAATTGTTTGTCTTTAGTTTATGAAATAAATAGTTAGAAATATGTCATTAATACAATCATGAAACATAAACAGGCTGAAGGTCATAGTTTGGAAACTCGCTAGTACTAATGTGAAATACAATGTATTATAACAAAGTTTCAGATAATTTTGAAAAGTCGAAAAATCATAAGACTTAGGCAGAGATTGGTTACGAGCAAAATTGGTGTACCATAATTGCGCATTGAGCGACGAATAAAATCCTTCATATCGTGGGACACAATTGTAGCTGAAACAATTAAATTGAGGCATTCAATCATGTTATTGATAATTTTTAATACTGGTTAGTCTTTTTAACGTGGTGGAACAAATGCAACTTCCAGAGTTCGATTTCTCCAATTTCGTTATTTCTACCGAAATGAATCAATGTTTACAGAAGAGCGAAAAGTGCGCGGCTTATAATATCGACTAGTATTATCATGCTTCGTGGAATTGAATCGAACTTGAGTTTTCTTTTGGTGTTGAAGCAACATAAATCTGTTTTAGTCATGGTTTGTGTATTGTGTAGTGAGTACCAAAGCAATACAATAAGAAACAGGTAGTATTAAAGCTTTTTTATCTCATCAATTAGCTTCAGTGGCTTGGATTATTAAGAAAAGATAGTTGAATTTTCGAACTCAATACAATTATTTGATCTCATAACGTTACCTGCAACCTTGATGCGCAATTTAGATTGGGTCACTAACAAAACAATTTACATTGTAACTTAACATGCTGGAAATTCTATGGAAAATTTTCTCTCGAGTTTCATTTTCCGAATACTGTCTCGAGAGGAAAATTCGTCTGCGCTTTGTCAGCATAAGGGTTTTTAATCGCTTTTTTTAAGTCCAGATGAGGAATTATATTGACATCTATATGTAGAACAGTTCTTCTAGATGAAATGTTTTACGTTTTCGTACGTTAGACAATAATAAATTTGTCCTCCATGCTTAATGTCGCTGTGTAAATTCATTTTGAGATGTTCATCAAACCCGTATCTGATGAAACCTGAAAAAAATATGGCTAATTTAAATCACTATTGTGTTATTGGATTGAGATGATTTTACGTTAGAGGGATAACAGATAGAGACTGCCACGACATCCTCCCATAGCCGTACATCATCATGAAATGTTACATTCGTTGTGGTAATAGTAAGTGAAGAAAACGTGTTCTATAGTTTTGGGACCGTACAAAATTATAAAGAGTCTAGTTTTTGTAGAAGTTACTATTACGTTTTCTTTACTAGCAATGGATGGATGTGATGCTTGGCGTTTCCCATATCACAAATGTAAAAGAGAGAATGCGAAGTTATAACCTACATCAACTATCAAAAATCAACGACGCAGCCGCAGACGTCACGCTTTCGAAGATTAGGTGGTATTACATCGAGCATATCAGTGATTAATGACCGTAGATACGAACTATAGGTGACTAGACATAAAACTACAGGAAGGACACCAGCTTGATGGTGTGACCAGTTCATAAACGCCCTACAAAGGGATTATGGTGGTCAACGAATTCCTAAAGTGAAAAGAACTTATTGGACTACCCTAGCGCGCGATGGGGACAAATCAAAGTTTTACTTGTTCCCGCTAGACTGTGTCGATGATCAACAGGTAATCCACTTAAACTGGTTGTTGTTTTTGAATTTTTTCGCGCAGTTGCTGGTTTAGGGAGAGGGAAAGAAAGGTGGTAGTTCGTTGTTGTAGCACTAGGCTTATATGGTTAATGTGGTGTATCGTCGATAACCTGGATTACCTAATTTCTTCAATCACCTCGAAAAATCGGCTACACTTCTTTCGCATATTCGCGGTTAATTTCCAGTGTCCTTGGCCGTAGATGTCAGTATTGATTGTTTGCATGTTGTGGGAAAATTTCCGCAACATGCCAGGCCTATTTCATCAATCCGGGAATAACATATAGCTAACTCGAAACCTTTAGAGGTGACAGGTGTTAATCTCTGAAAATGAGACCGATTTTCACAAATCGTGTCACCTCCTATGAACCACTATGCTTAATGATCCACAATTCCTTAGTCCAATCGATACCAGTGCATGATGTGAAAAAATCTTTATCCTCTTGAACGCCTTCCATACACTAGTTTTCAGCTTGTATTTGTAAGCCACTATTCGACAGTAAAGATCTGTGATCCATTTTGATTATTATCGGGTTGGTCAACCTGCTTGCCTTTTTATACATTATACTTCCTAGTAAAAGCTACTAAAACATTCCCACATATAAAAAGGTCTTTGTCGATAAATTAGAGAAGAAACAATAAAACAATATTGCTTAACAAATTATGGAACAAAATTTTTTCGTGCTACATCAACGGTATTGTAAAAATTTGTCCCTCGAAAATCCTTATTGTTCCTAGGGGCTTGAGGCTACAAGATTGCGATTTTTTTTTCATTTATCTCAAAAGTTTGATTTTTGGTTGAAATATTTATTTCTACATTATCGGAAAGTTTCGAATAACTGCAATTTTTCCCTACAACACAACAGCAATAATTCGTACTGTAGTGCACCTGTTCACAATTGACAAGTAATCTTTCTATTAACCATTCTGTTAAGTTTGATTGGTGTAACATTGACTGGTCCTTTAGAATCTGTGAAAATTACGAAGGATATGCCGGATTTTTGTCTTGGATACGTTTGGTATAGAGATAAAGACAAGCCATTAAAAAAGCTCAGTGAAGGATATTTGCGCCGTAATATTTGGATACTATTCACAACACCGCGATTAACTTACCGTAGTGTTTCATTTTGTAGAAATGACCTGTTGAGGCTTTTGCCTTCCATTCGTTTGCCATACCCCTAGAAATTGTCGTCGCCCATAAACTGTTTGGTGCTTGCTCATCTGTGACAACACCGTCAATTACCTTTAAATCAAAATATTACTGAAAGCACAAATAAATCCAGGTGTGCTTGTAACAGACCTTTCTTCCATCTGAAGTATATTCTACTTTTGGTCGTCGTTTTCGCTGGAAAATGAAACACAATTAAAATTAAATATTTTGAAATATTAAATTCGTCCGAAAAATTGCCACGTTTTCTGTATTGAAGAAGAGGAGAGTATGTAATCTTATTCCAATTACTTGAAATGTGCAACATTTAATTTTATTTCATCCACTTCAATTCTGATAGCTCATGACCAAAAGTTGTATGGAATGTAGTGTGCGAATGTCCTTTATTATGCAATGCTCCTAGTCTTTCTTTTTGCCACTGCTTAACACTGGCAAAATCTATCTCGTAATTTGTTTTATTTGCTCTGTACAGTACTTTATGTAGCTTAGGAACTAGATTTATCTTCCTATCTTTCGTTAGATCTTCCTATAATTTGATCAGCCCATCTGCAACAGACTTTTCATGCACATGCACATTGCTTTGGGTTCCAAAGAATAGGTGTATTTCGCAAGTATTAACTTTGAATTTCTACCTAACATTTTATGTGTGCATCGGGTATATTTCAAACGAGGTTTATAATTAGACATAGAGAATATCGTCCTTAACGTCAATATTTAATATATATTGTTGCTTCCTTGACAAGAATCAAATTACGAGAAAAATAACAATTCCAATGGAGTAGAGCAATAACTACAAATAGCTAACTTTCTGAACAAGGAGTCGTCCTACCGTACCCAGTTATGAGATTTTTTTCAGCTATATGCAAATCTAGTAAAGCTCTGACTACATTAAAACAAAAAAAAATACCTAAATAATACTCCTGTCACTAATCCGCTGTCGTTAAAAAAGTGATGACAGAAATGTGAATAGTCACCAAACGGCTACATCCCGAATCAAGTAAGGACTCGACTGTAAGATGTGTCATATGTCTTCGACTT
Source organism: Dictyocaulus viviparus (assembly GCA_000816705.1). Classification (NCBI taxonomy): domain Eukaryota; kingdom Metazoa; phylum Nematoda; class Chromadorea; order Rhabditida; family Metastrongylidae; genus Dictyocaulus; species Dictyocaulus viviparus. The sequence goes on along the minus strand of KN716303.1, from coordinate 185,739 downwards.
CATTAACAATGTGATTTTGATGTGTATCTAGCCTCTAGAGTGACTTACAGCGATCACATTTATAGGGCGTAAATTGTACTCTCAGAGAAGTACAGAAATCATGAATTTTGACACATAAATGCCCACTCAGTACGAATGAATGCCAGGTTGCTTAGAGCGAAATTAAACTGGCGATTCTGCGTAACATTACATCTTGAAGTGCCTTTTGACTAGCGCTTCTGTCCAACATTAGACTTCGATGTATCCCGAAGTACCACTTAATAGTTGCGCTGGCGCATTCGTCAAGACGTGATAGGAGAAAATTCATAGGTATTGTTATTCTTCAGTTATTAATTATAAATCTCTCTCCTCTTTTGCTTTATTGCCGTCATACAGAAATTGGCAGAGTATAATCACAATTATCGTGCAAACTATATGAGAAAATGAGCGAAAACAAAAGGAATAGTAGGCCACCCAAATGAATAAAGTTAGTAGCGATGAGCGTACAGCATATACAAATTTTCGTTAGAGGAGGTGAATATTCATTACTTATGTGATTTCCTCGCCAAGTCCATATAATGAGTACAAATTCGACAAGTTTCCAGTGAAAAGTTCGCACACTTAGTCCAAACTCCGATTCCGTTTGGTATTTTTCTCATTTAACTAACATATTCGGTATTTGCTGTTTCGAAATTGTAATGGCAGATTTGAACGCATACACAAACCGTTGAAATCTTCACGAATACATTTTTCACAACGGCTTCAAAGATTTTTCTCCAGTGCTCAGAGATTTTATGTTAAATTGGCTTTCTTTCTTGCTGTACTTGAAATTAGTATCTTTTCACCGACAGAACGGTAAAATGAGTTCTTTTTCTTATGAAAACTAACGATACTGTAAGCTTATTCAGCATCTTCATTCACTTCACTACATGCCGATGAGGTATGGATAGTACAATGAAACTAATTTGAAAATGATCTTAAAATGAATCAAAACCTTGTCAAATATCGCATCTTTGTCAGTTCGTTGCTCGGTGAATTCGTCAATTGAAGACGCTTCAATAGGTGAGTTGAAGACATTAATCATGGTTGACCAGATTTTGCCTAAGAGAAATAATTATTAGAAGACAAAATCTGTAAAAACGTCACGCTTTCTGCAATAAAAATACCACAACTTCGATTTTTTTTGAACATAAATGGATGGAAGTAGAGTTAGTATTCTCTATTTTCTAGATGATTTCATGACAGTAATTATACTAATCATGCATGACTCGAATGGAACAGGCTCGCTACTTGTATGATAGTTCAGAAAACACAAGAGTCATTGGGACATGTTCGCTCAGAAATGTGATAGCACGATATTTCAATGTACATATGTACTCACTCGCTGATCAAGCGAAGAATAATAACAAAATAAATGATGTTTTCTCAGTCATTCATGAAACAGTCAAGACTAATTCGTTCATTTCCAGAACTCTGAGCTAAGTACCTGTATGTGTATTTATATCTGTATATACTTGTATATGTGAAATTGTTAATGGTTAATTAATTTCAATCTGGAGGAAGCCAAATATTATTGAGTGCAAGATGGTTTTTTCTCGCGATTGATATTCTTCACGTACACGGTGTGTTGCTATCAATATTTACCCATTTTTCATGCTAGAAATTGATTAGAAACAACTGGAAAGCAGATTAACGAATAAGTATAGAACTTATTGCTCAGAAAGACGAATAGAAACCACAATTAGAAACAGTGAAGAATATTTAGAACATTGCAAACAGATAATGGACATTCATGAAATCGGCATGACATTCTTCGTTTCATTAAAAGCTTGTAGACGTATGATGGTTTTCTTCTCTTCTTTTTTCTTCTCTTCTTTTTCTCA
>KN716303.1:169348-183777 GCA_000816705.1 Dictyocaulus viviparus | reverse complement strand
TATTTATTTATTTATTTATCGTTTATATTTATACGTTTATTTGTTTACAGACTTATCTATACATTCACATCTATATATATATATGCATATGTATATTTATTTATTTATTATAGTGAAACGTTCTATAATTTGTTGAATTCCTTAGCAAATGATCCGAATGAAAACCAGTTTGAATAAAAAATAATCATGAGGGTAAATGATTACATTTCTAACACGATGAAAAATGTGCATGTAAAATAATTTATATTTATAAATTAATCAATATAGGACAAATGTTACTATTTGTGACATAATCAATTCCATGTAGAACGACAATCTTCTAATAATCTGCAACGATTCGTAACGCTTCTTAGTCAGAGTGCTATAAATATCGAGTACTTACCGTATATATATATATATATATATATTCATACCACCAGAAATCGTATGTGATCAGATTAATTATAAAAGCAATAGAAAATATGAAATATATGTATACATATATAATATCTGCTAAGTGATTGTATGAATGGAACCGCTATGAAGTCATCGCTACGAAAACGATATTCCGTTTCGAATATAAAGAATAAAGAATGCTTATCATATTAGCCAACTTACAACGTCACAATGGTTGAAATGCAATGAAATTTCGAACGAGAAGTAGGAGAAATCACCGGTCGATTTCTGCTGACAAATAACGTAGTTGACAAGAACTTGTTATGGTTATACATTCACCTGCACCACTATCAAATAAGTACATTTTGAGGATTAATGTCGTCACCAGCGAAAATCGAGGTGTAGAGATTGTGGATAAATCAAAAAAATCTGAAGAAAATCTATTTGTAAGAAATCTATCCGCAGAAACCTAGAAAATGACCGATAACGATTTCATTAAGACATTTTTACACAATAAAATCGAAACGCTAGTGAATCGATTCTTACACTTCATTATTGTACTAAAATCGTGTTTAAAGAACTTTATATTAACACTCTGCCAAACATTTCCGTTCAGAGAAGTGGAGTCACAAATGTCATGAAAATATTCATTAGGCAAACTTTAATGCTTTGATCTAAAATTTAATAATTTAACTCAAGAGTGCAGGCATTCAACATTACTTTTTTTACGCTGCAAATTTGGAACAAGATTTAAAGATATCTGAATAATACCTAGGTAGATAATTATGCGTAATTAAGAGAACGAAAATGTTTAGCAAAACATTAAATCAATTGGTGCTGAGTTGACCGCAAAACTTCGAACCTTAGACGGGACTCGAACCAGCACTTACAGATATTAGGTCTGTCGTATTATCTCGTGCTATATACGGCAGACCGAATATCTGTAAGTGCTGGTTCGAGTCCTGTCCGAGGTTCGACGCTTTGCGGCCAACTCAGCATCATTGAAAATATTACGAACATGCAGACATAATGAACTGAATTATGAATTTATGCAATCCTTGTTGAAATTCAAAACACAAAGAAAAACTGCAGCTGTGGTAGTGAAAAAAATGATTTATTAATGAAAAAATGAGTTTCACTGGTCGAGGAAGTCGTTCGTCTTTTAAGAGAAACAATAGAAATACTTCGGAAAAAATTAGGAATGTGAGTGGGCATTTCAATATTATTCTATATTACATTTGAGGTAAGAAATAGATATCGAAGCATTGCATTTCCACGAATCGTAGGATCAGATTTTTGTCATACGCAGATGAAAAAAAGCAGTTTTGCTCGTGAGTTAAATATATTACGACTACTAGTAGTCATATAACCACACATACAAAATGGCAAGAAAAACTAATTTGCATTTGTGTTGCTGTCAAAGTATGCATCACTCGTATTACAAATAATATTGTGGATTTGTGGTTGCTTATAAATGAAATCTATGATTTTGTAAAACCTGGCGCGGCTTCTTTTGCTTCCGACCAAGAGGAACGTAAACTACAATCCCATGATTACATCCTGTTAAACATCGTCAAAAGACAACAAAGGTATATTCATCCAAGCAGTTATGCGCGGGCTCGATGCCGTACACGCAGGTCCAAATCCTGCCTCAGGCCCTTGTTTTCTGAGGGGTTGGTGAATTAGTTGCAAAGTAATCTGAGAAGATAAAGGAGCCGACTTGACAACAGATCGGTCCTTTCAAGTCATTGTATAGGCCACTACCATTGAAACACCCACAACACCAAAACGACTAGGTGGCGCACCATCACAAGCGGACAGATTGCTCTTATCCTTATTCCAATTGTAATAAAATAATGGGAACAAAACTATCATTGACACCTCCAAACAGCTTACACTTCAATGCGATTGGAAGGTGTTTTTAGAACACTTCCATTTTCATATAGATCTCTATCCAAGATGAAGTCAACCAATAACCGATATTATATTGATGTGGATTGGGGTCTCAAGCTAAACTCCGATCAAAACAACGATCACTAAATGTTTGACGACGATCTAGGGATATGGCTATATAACTGTTGCACTTCTCACACTGAGTTCTACCGTCAATAACGTCGATTAGAATTGAAACCAGTGATTGGCGATCAAATCTTCTATACAACGCAAAATCATTGATAACAAACAAAGCGAGCATGTCCACGAAATTCCATAGAGTTCGCTTTTTGATTTGAAGACAAATTATGGCACCAGAACAGTCCGTGAATGTAGAGCTTTGTGGCCTTCTTGAGGTACTGGTCGCACTTAATTTCGTGTGGTTGTCTTACAAGAGACAATAGCAGCAAAACCAACATGCACCAACCATATAAAAAAAAATCTTGTCATTCGCAAATATGTCATGGCTATCTATTAACAGCTTTTCACATGAGTCATCCATAATAGGATGGACGAACGTTAGAGGAGGAGCAACAACGTGAGCAATCTTGGTTTCGAAAAGAGTTTAGCACGATGAACCATATTCACCCAATTCCAAGACTGTTAGAAGTTTGCCAAGAATTTAAAGAAACACTCTGTATTACCTTTATTTATTTTGAAAAAGCTTTCGATTCTGTAGAGTTCAAAGCGGTTATAGAAGCATCGACTAGTCAAGCCCTTTCGAATCCATCTATCAAGATTATTCGTGAGTTATACAAGAAATTTCCAGAATTGCCCCATCTTATAAAAATATCATCATTAACGTTAAAGGGAGTTTGCGATGCGATACTATTACCAAGAACTATTCACAACCACTCTCTGGAACATCGCACGAAAATTGGAATAGAACGATGTGGAAATGCTATCATGCAAGGGAAACCAAACTTCGACAGTGCTAGTGAGATAATTGGCCTTCAGTCAAACTTCATGAAGACATTGTTTATGAAGAACGAATACGTTGCTGATGTCCCATTTACGCTCAACGAAGAGAACATCCCAGAATTCTCAAGCTATGTGTCTCTAGATTGTGAGATCAAAATGATAAACGACACGACACTAGAGCTAAGGGAAGAAAAATGAGCGGCTTGGAGATTATGTAAACCTAGACGTTTCCCGTATAACACAAACGAAAAAGGAAATCCAATGTTCTGATCTAGCTCAACGAACAAAAACCAGAGATGTAACTTTACATGCAATCAAAATTAAATACGCCGGACATGTGATGTGTATGAATGATGGCGGATGGACACAAGCTGTGAGTAATTGGATGCCACTGGATATCAGACGTACTTTGAAGAATCCAGCAAGTCAGGTTTTGAAAAGGATTATGATGCTCAACGAATCCATAGATCTGAAAGAAAACATATGGATACCATTGTGCGCGGTAGGGAGAAATGGAAGTTTCACCGATACATACCACTCTGTCGATGACCATTGAGAATCCAGGTGACCTATGTAATCTATTAACATAGAATCATTACATTTAATCAATCCTTTCGCCGCGCCTCACCACTCCACTCCTTATGGCCACCTTCATCTTAAATGAAAGCGTGTTTCAAGAATTGCTACATATTAGTTTGTAGAGATAATTGAAACAAATTGTGTGTGTTTTAAAGCAGCTTCTAATATGTAACTCGCAACGTAAACTCGTTTTACAAGTTCGTTGTTGATCACTTCAATGCAAGATAAAACACCACCAACGAAAATTATTACAACAAAAAAAAGGAAACAAAAGAATGGAATAAGAACTGAAACCGCCTTCTAGGATTTCTGTGAGCATCAGTTCTGTTCCATGGCAAACTATTTTTTAAGAAATAAGAGAATCTTAGGTAGATATGGAAAATCAACTCTTTTACTCATATGACTGAAAGATAGAGGAAGGACGGACTGAAAAATCACTAGGACTCTTCATTGAGGAACATCGAACCAGTTTTCAAAATTTTCTCAGTTCCCCATGCAATAACGCTTCTCGATCATCATCAAAAAATTTTAAATAAAACAAGCATACTGATTCGTAATTTTGTTAAAACACATCTAATAAATTGATCGCATCTTTTGGAGCTTCAGGACGGTCTCGAACCCCAGATAACCAATGTGGTGTGCGTCCAAATGCATTCAGTGATCCTTAGCCTCATTAATGAGCTAGTGCTTATAAGATACCTATGTTGAAATAATAAATGAAGCATTTAGTTACTGCAGACCGAGGACTTTGGTAGTTCAGTCAGTAACACAACACACGGGACATCTGTAGATGCGAGTTTGGTTTGAGAATTTAAGTTCCGTGAACTAGTCAGCATCAGCATCATTAAATTTACGAGGATAGAACTATCACAATCTATGACAGAACACATCACAACTATGGTTGATAGAAATTATTCAAAATAAAACTTAACGAGAGTGACAGTAGATAAAGATGTATTCCCTATTTCCGAGAGGATTCGCATCAGTATAAGTAGAAAGATTTGTTGAAAGCAGTCTAAAAACCGTCTATCCTGAACAATTGCTGGTGAGACCTATACGAGTACAATGTGTCATCATCCACTTTGATCAAAAATATCGGTCAATGATCACATCCGGCACAATATGATATTAAAATCTTTGCTCCATAATATCAATGTCAGATCTTGAAATTTCCGCGATTGTAAAACAGCCTCTGATATTTCCATTCAAAGTTAGGCGGGTTTAGATTATGTAGCTGTGCTTGAAGAATAATATTACGAACGGATTACTACGCGAGAAACAAATTAAAACGATGGTATGACCTACACCAACATTAAAGACCAAACATCCGAGCATGGAGTTAACAAAAAGAACAAATTTTTTCCGATAATTTACAGCTGTGCTTTCACATTGTCTCTCATTCATTATCGTTTCAATGAAGAAGACTTTCCTTCGAAGCCATTTAGTTTATGACGATCTCCATTTAGTTTTCATTATGTTTTCAGTTTTCACTAGTAAAATTTAAAAAAAGCAGCTCTCAAAAAATCAACCAATGAGGGAATAAAAAAAACAAATTTCTATGGCATTTCTATCGTTTATTACTCAAAATATGTAATAACTTCGATCTATTTAATGTAGGAGCTTCATTGATATTTACGCACATCCGACAGATTCTACATGGATATCAATTAACGTATGAAAAGGCACTGCTACTGGATATAAGTGAAACCAGAGGAAGAATTTCATGGAATGACAGAAAATGAAGGAAATTAACAAGTGCTACATCAAAAAAACATTCTGATGATCCGAAAAATATTGCAGAGTTAAAGTAATAATATCGTAACTTATTAAACTTACACAACTTCAACAAGTCGTTACATCGTAATATAGAATGCATGGTAGTGGCTGTGTAATTGCACAGAGCATTGAGCAGAGAAGGAATTAGTTTGGTCATAAAAGTTTCTGCTTATACAGAAGTGTAAAAAATTACTGGTGTTAATAATCAATATCACTATTATTACCTACAAAACTAATCGTTCGAAGAGGAATACTGGAAGAAAGTCACATGAATTCAAAATAATTTAGTTTTAATTTATGCTTGACACTGCTCTTATTTTGATACGTGATCAGTTGTGAGGAGTTGAGCAATCCTACTTTTAAAAAATGGGTGGCAAAAATATGAACTCAACAAAACATTGATTAACAGAATGGAAGGTCAAAAACTTACAAAAATGATACAGTGTTGACACTCTGTTGATCTAATACAATACGGAATAACTTGAGAACAATTCGGGTGCAAGACTGAAATGAATTGCATTGCAACTTTTGCTACTAATGAATTTCTCGTAAACATATCGTAGTTTGAACACTTTCAGAGAAGTTAGTAATAATTGACGTGTTCCTCGCTAGAATCGACTTTCTAGTGGTCGTGGAAGACTGGCACTACGTGTACTACCAGGAGGCGGACGTGTGGTAGCCGTTGAATAAGAGACAGAAAACACTCCATCGTTAAGATATTTTATTACTTGTATTTCGCATCGGGTGAAACATGCCACGAAGAGATAATCAGCCTGAAGCGAAATGATTCAGAAATGAAAGTAACTTGTGAATTGACTGAATTTCTTTTAAAGAAAAGAAAATCACGAAAAGAAAACACAATAAACTAATAAAACTACTTCAAAGTTTTTCATTGAATGACTAATTTTGCCGAATTTCAATTGCATTCATAGATTAGCAGAATAAAAGCTCAAAAGTTCGCAGAAAGTGATGTTGTGATTTTATTAATTTGGAGTTGTATTGATTTAGTGAGTAGTAGAAGAAAAAATTAGTGGGACCTAAGCTACCTACATTTGCTGTTTCCCTTTCATTTGTTATGGAAATTTCAGCATTATTCTTGAACCGATAAATCCATTGTCGACGTGCCATTATTATTATTATAGGAGAACAAAAATTGTTTGAAAAACAAAAATCCATGTCTAGATAAAATTTCACCTAGAAATTGTGAAATGACTGAAAAATTTGAATTGCAGATGCTTTATTTACTTCATATTTTTATCGAGAACATTCACGAGTTCTCACTATTTCTGATAAACAAAAATATTTCCTCCAATAATTATTCGAGCAAGTTCAAAACCCGCAATATGAAGCTTTTCAGCTCCTTCGCTATCGACCAGCCTTCAATTCCATTTTGTGCGCTACACACGTTTTCGTTCTGTCAATTTTTTCTTTTCATCTTTGCTTTCATTTTTGAATGCAGTCTTTTCTGCTTTCGATACATTCTTTCTCAACAATTGGGATGAATTTTTTTATTTGTAATAAATAACCTTGCTCTCTTACATAAATCATTTGATGACAGCATTTTGTAGACGCAATAAAAACAAATCAATGAAAAAATTTCTAAGCTCACAGTGGCGCTAATTCCTAAAGCTTCCTGTGAATTCAGCGGATTTTCGAGGCGAACCTCTTTTAGACGTCGTACACCTTTCACTCCGGACAGAAGAATCCACAATTTCCCGGTCGAGTAATCTAGCACAAGTAGGTTTCCGTGCTGAAAATTCACAGAAATTTTTTGACAGTATAAAAGGCAAATAAAAAGTAATTGAAGAACACTGTCGCACAATGTTACAAGCAAAATTAATTAATAGAACAATTCTTATTATTTATTCTGTTTAGTGAGCACTCTAATGCAAATAATGGGTGGGGAAACTACAGGTAAGTAAAATTAAAGGGATCATGGAATACACGACGATATCTCAAGTTTCGGAGACACTTGATGCAATGGTTGAAGTATTACAGTGATAGGCAGGTTCGCAGCCGCCCCCAGGTTTACCAGACCCGCATTTCTTGAGGGGTCGGTAGATTGGTGGCATAAAAATCTTGGTACAGTAAACAGCTTTGGCGCGGTGAAAAGTGGTCATCTGGAGCCACTACACGACCAGGCTCGCATTTAATCATCTTGACAATATCACGTTGAAACCGAATGAGTAGGCGCATCCCGCCACAACGGATTGATCAAGGCCAAAACTTATATTATCATTTCTCAAATATCATACTACACTAAGTCATGAGGAAAAAAACTTACCAATCAAACATCGTTTCCTATGAGAAGAGAAGGAACAAGACTAATTCAAATTTATAGTACTACCGTACTATCACCATTACATCCATTACCTGATGATGCCATGCTTGCTGTTCACACAATAACCCAAACACTTCACTGGGAAAAACATTTTGAGATGTTTTTAACCAACTGATAGGACGGAAACTGGATTATCTGGATTTCCATTGATCATCGACAGAGTTGAGCGGGCACCAGTAAAACTTCCATTTGTCTTTATCGTGCACGAGTGTAGCCCAATAAGTTCTTTTCGCATTAGGTAGTCGTTTAGCATCGTAATCCACTTTTTAGGACCTTTGTGAAGAGGTGAGACATGGAATTGGTAATCTCCCTGCAATGCATTTGATGTTTAGTTTGATCCAATCACTAACAGCTCGTGTCCACCGCTCACCATTTATGCAAATCACATGTCGGGCCCACCTAATGTTCGAAAGCTTAGCGTGTACGGCTGCGTCTGATTTTTGTTGGGATAGACCAGAACTTCGTATTCCCTTTTTCACTAGTGTAATACATAAAACGTCAAGCGTCATCCTTTTGATAAAGCGTTGTATTGCGCCCAGTGATCGTTCGTGCTGCTTTCGTAATGTCAAAGTTTCCAAAGCACATGTCAAGACAGGAGGACTGGTCATGTCAAAAAATGGGTTCAAGGCGTTGTTTTTTTTTGTCTTATTCACTACGTCTTCGATGCTCTTATATCCCCAAACCGCCCGTTTCCTTTGGATAAGCTCTGATGTTATGTCGTTAATCATATTGATTTCACAGACTTGATACACATAGTTTGAGCATTCTGAGATGTTCTTTCTGTTAAGTGAAAATAGGACATCATTAATCCATTACTCATGGAGTTAAACTAAAGGCCGATTATCCCACAAGCATTGCCGATATTGGCTGACATTTGTTTACCTTGTTTGATGTTTGGTGTGATGAATACTATATAACGAATGAAGCGAAGATGGTGGAATTGTCAAAAGTCTAGATTCACTTCCATATCGTCCCATTCCAAGTTTCCTACGGTGTTCTTTAAAGTGGCTGTGAATGGCTCAGTCAAAATATTATCTGATCTAATCATGCCTGGCCCAAAAGCTTTACAATTTCTTGCCGACGAAATGGCATGTCGCATATCGGAAAACAGGACGTTTGGAACAACATAATCGTCTTTCCTCTATTTACATGGAGGTGGATGAATGTGGCTACCGAAGAGATCCGAATAGTTATTGTAGGAACGATCCTCTAAGGTGTATTAATTTTATTGGAAATAAGATTTTTAGACTAGAGTAAACTGAGACTATCCATTGCCTCTATAACTGAAACAATGTAACAAGCATAGATGATATTAGTTTGAGGCATAACAGAAAACGAATGAAGATTCCCTGTTAGCTCAAATACAGGTGGTACAAAACATTAATGACAAAAGAAAGCGAATATGAAATGATAATCAAATGGCAAAATTTTTTAAAACAATTTCTTACTACAAACCACATCGACAATGGCTGAAGCTGGACTGGAAATGTGTTCGAAAAGACGATATGTTTTACTCAGATCGTATTCGTTGATGAGTGATAAGGTGTTATCAACAACAAATAGCAGTAAGCGATTATTTGCTGCATCGCATGTTAGTAATACGACTGCTCTGAAAATCACATGAAGTTTTTCCTAAAAAATAGACAAAATAATGCAACAAATTTTCATAAGATTTCTTAAAATAGTTTAAAAATAAATAGTTCTTCCCCACATAATCTGTCAGATAAAACTGCTACTACGAAATTCGTGATACTATATATGGTTACGATAATGCAAATATTTGTTTCTATCTCGTAATCAATATAGACTAAATATTGACAAAACTTAGTCAACAGCAATGGATAGAATTGCAAGTTTTCTTATCAGAAAAAATTTTGCTCTAGTGAGAAACACAAAGCGGATTCTATGTGTGAAAATTGTTACCTTCTTAAACGAGCATTTTGGAAAGCTGTGAAGGTAAGACTAGTTTTCTTTGACTTATAAATAATATCATGCAGTGATTCACACAAAGAAAAAACACATCAAAGTTACTTGTATTCTGCTTGATCTTCAGCGACACTCAAGTATTGGAAGCGAGTTTTCCTGGACTCTTTTAATGTCTTCCAAGCCTTCAACAATAATTTTAGATCAGGACGAAGAAAATATGCAAAGCAAAAATGTTAATTGTTAATGCCAACGTTTCGATATGCTAATTGTTTACTGGCGAGTAAGTGGAGATTTTGTTACTATTTTACCTTTCTGGCTCGTATGTAACACCACAAGCCGCTTTTTACATTATCACCGCTGACCATAAAAAGCTGTCCACGTGGTCCTATTGTGAGCCATCTTGTTCGACTTATTTCAATTTTTGGGTCTTTAGGACATACAATCACCTAAATTTACAATTACAAGCACAAAACGTAAAAGCATCTGGCTTTATATCTTTCTATTACGTTAAATTTTGCAGTATTCTAAAATTTCATTTAACTCTACAATAAATTGCCTAAATGACAATGACAAATGTGATTCTGATAAAAATTACAATATTTCATTGAATTTCTACATATACGTCCTATACTTCCAAAAGTGGGTTTTAGGAATACCAAGATTCCTGTTGATCATCAACAGAGTTGATCATGCACCAGCAACACTTCCATTTCTCACTATCACTCAAAGGATTTTCGCTCAAAGGATTCGTTGAACATCATAATTCCTTTTTAGGATTTTCATGGAGAGGTCTAACCATCGAGTGGGGTTCCACATCGAGTACGTTTTATGCGCATTGCGATCCAATCACTTGCACTTCGTGTCAAGTAGTAGTCATTAATACGCATCACGTATTCGGCCCACCAAGTCTTCGATGACTTTAAGTGTGTACGACTGCATCTTTGGTACTTCGTCGCTGACGTAGGTCTAGACTTTGGATTCCCTCTTCCACTTAGGTGATATGGAAAATTACCCTTGCAATAGCCCTTTCAAGGTCAGAAAAATTGGGCATATTTCTTTTACTGTTTTTTGCGATTATTTCCACGGTTAGCAGGCGGCTGTTCTGCAGGAGCAGAAATATTATTTACTCATTTACTCCCTAGTTGTTCAATTGATGGTTTTGACCGACGTGTAAGAATGCAATTCGCATACATCTATGCAGTAGTAGGCACACATAGATAAATTTCTCTGTGTACATACAGAAAGTGTGAGTCACGCCAGTTCTACAAAATGAAGAAGTCTTTTTCCTAAGTCCAACGGCATTTCAACGCAAGTTTGAGGTAGCTTTTTTTTTGCGATTAGCCCATTATTTGCCACTTTGAATTGTGTCACGTAGCCTCGCTTTGGTTTCCCCTAAGAGAGAAATTCGTGGGGTTTTGAGATACCTCTAATTTATTTTTCAGCATAATTTTCATTGCCCATGTCATTTTGAAAAGTAGGAAAAAATACGAACTCGAAATGCCTTTGAATGTTTTATATGACACGATTCTTGTGCACGGTGAAAATTAAGTAATCATGGGAAGTGAATAAAGTATTCAAATCTCTAAGTAAAAACCCACATCGAGCTTTTTGAATGCATTAGCTATGTCGAAAACGTGGACTGATCTACCTTTGGACTGCATTATACTAACGTACCTAGAATAACTCGAAACGATTGGAAAGAAATTGCGAGTTACGAGGTGCAAAAGAAATATCAATAGAACAAAATCAAATTGAATAATATATTGAATTGAATAGCGAAAGCAATGGATTCGAGCAAAATGGAAGAAACCAGACCGGAGACAACAAGGCAGAATAGGTAAGAAAAGTAGACGTATTATGAAAAATGATAGTTCAGAAAAACCGAAGGAAAATAAATGAACGTACATCACATCATTTTTTTCATCAATGGTCACCGAACTGGCTGATGAATTCTTCACAAGCAGGTGTTCTTTAATCGTTCCGCTGACATCGGTTACATAAACACCTGTTAATTGTATACTTCTATTTATGGCACTTGAAGTAAATAACTACAAGCTCAACATTTCCACGATAGTGAGTCAATCACAAAATTCGGAGCCCTATGCAAGACTCGAACCAAATATTGCAGACTTCAAATGTTCTATGCAACCGAACGTATGTGTACTAACATGATCCTTGACCTGTATTCTACAGTGTTTCACATAATTTTATTGAATACGTTAGTAGCACTCGCTTGTCAACGGGTTTGATCTGATGAGTCGATATCAGTACTACTTATAATACTAGGCCTGTAATTTTCAATCAGTTCACACTCACTAGTCCGGAAATCTTTGAGACGCGGGTTTGAGTTTCGTATTAGTTGTGATTGACTCAATATCGTGGCAATGTAAATTATATGGACCAAAATGAAACCATTACGATCCAACATAAATGGAAGTAAAATAAAATAAATAACTACGAAAATTTAGTAAGTAAAAAGAATAATTAACACGTTAAAGGATTCGACACAATGGAAAAAACAAGTGGAATGGTCAAAAAAAATACTCACCTCCGCAACTGTCGGAAATGGCTAGATGATTTTGAAAAGTTTTCGTGCTGAATGCCTGTACACAGATAGGGCGAGTGAGGAAGTTTCTTCCAAAACTCCTAACCCGATCAGCCTCTTTATTTGTCGTTCGTTTTCCTGCTATGTCGCCACTTATCAAACCATTTGTAGTAAATGGTGTAGGTGTGACAGCTTGCGATGTAGAAGACTGAAATCTAGGAGCTCAAAACGAACGATATTAAAAGTATAAGACGGAATATCGATTTTATATGGTTGAATCAGAAATCAGAAGTCAAGTATCGAATTAAACCATCAAGGTAATAATTCAAATGCCCAAATGAACAATATATTAAAAACAGAAAAAAGACTCTGAATTTGCTACAGATTCTTGACAAACCATTCTTGTTCACACGATCGTTGATCTAATAAATGTTAAATTAACGACTTTATCACTTTTTTTCTTATTGTTAGAGCAACATCAACGACGGCGACGAAATTTAGCGAAAACATTTGAAAATTCATAACACTGAGCATTTCAAGATATTCAAACCTCATTCGTGGGCGCACAGAAAAATATTTAAAAGCGTTGCCACTAGTTTATTTTATAAGATATCATGATTTCAATATATCTTAGAACGGTAACAATGCGGTAGACTGCGACGATGGCGAACACAGATGCGATATTTTATGATAACAGCATGTCATTTTGGAGAAAAGATATGCATTTGGGTATAAAGCAAAAATGGACTAACAGTGAAGTTGTATTATTTGTTACAATTCTTACCATTTTTAACTTATTTCATTCTTATAGTCATCTATGGCACCTCCTAATGAATTTGAGCTGACCGTCTTTATTCCATAGTCCACGTTATTGATCAAGTCCAAAACTCCGAGCGTCAGGACGAGATCCCTTTCCAAAAGATTTCCGATCTAGTGCAACATTGAATGTAGTACAAAATTTTTACCTATCCAAACATTCCATACTTTCAAAGATTTTCAGGGCAAATTCCATAAATATGATCCCTCATATGGTTTAACTGAGCATTTATAAAAAATAGAATGATTACTATGGAGATGATTATGTCATTCAAGAAAATTATAAAATAAGGATCAAGCATGTATCTCATTGAAGAGAAGCACTACCCCGTTGTCTTGATGTTATCATGGTGTTTGAATGGGAGTACTTCATACAATGAATCTAGGGGACCACTTCGTTGTTAATGTCAGTGTTGTTCGTATCATTGCTATCACTGTAAATCACTGTATCTGACATTCTTACAACTGGGCTACTCACGCTCCAAAAAAAAATCCAATGCATTCAAACAGAACCGATGTTTCCAAGTTGAAAATCAGAAATACGTTTGAGAATACGACAAAGATTTGAAAAGTTCGCAAATAAACAGAAAAGGTGTTTACACAGTAACGCATTGACTAATCACTTCACTATCAAAAATGTGGGAAAAACATACGTTTCGTAATGTTATACACGTTTTCTCAACACAAAAAAATATTTGATTTTAAGTCAGTCGAATATTGAAATGAAAAGAAAAAGCATAAAAAATATTTAGCTATCTTGGTTGTGACTTTGCTTAGCAATACTCGAGGTTGGTAAACAGTGTTTTATTGAAAAGACAATACAACACAGAGACAGGCTAACTTTTCGGCAGAATCGCCTCCATCAGAGCCTAAAAAAAAAAACCTATGTCAATTGTGTGGTCTATTCAATCGAACACTATCGCTGATCTTGCAAAAGAAAGCCTAATTTAAGGTTTTAAAAAACACCTAGTCAAATCCACATCCCAAATACTCACCTTTAGAAATGGCTTTCCTCTGTTATGGAGACAACCGTTTATAGAGACAGCATGGAGAGCGATGTCATCACAAAGTCACAACCAAGATATTCAATTTACAAATGCCGAGGTTAAAAGATAGCCGATCCTGGAAACTATTTAGCTATCTTTTGTATGCGATCAGAAGAAGAGTAAAAAGCGCAATCACTAGTTATGTCGAACGAACAAGATGTGCTTTGAAAAA
>KN716303.1:155349-166890 GCA_000816705.1 Dictyocaulus viviparus | reverse complement strand
ACCCCTCTTCCCCAAGTCAGTGCCAATTATCTTACCCAGACTCCTCTGTTACCAATTTTCCGGCCCCGGAGGGATGGCGGACTTGGTAGGCCTGGGGGGCGGCCACGAACTGAATCGGCCGGTGTGTCACAGCGGCACCTCCACCACTGAGCCACTGCGCCCCCATAATAGCAAAAGCATATTACATTGATCAAACTAGTGAAAAAAACAGAGATGAATAAGAATCAATAGAATAAAATAACCTAACATAATAATACTTCACCGATTTTAGTTCAAAGTAGTTTCATGCAAATTCGTAAAAACACCAAAAAATGTAAAAATTATGTTAGTGCCTTATGTTTTGAGCTTTTATTATTTTAGATAAGATATAGATGTTTCTACTCATTGTTTAGCTAGAGCGTTTTTTTTCTTGGTGCATTTATTCCTAAAGTTACAGAGGTTACAGCGGATGGAATGTTACGTTCTGCTACATACGCTGGTTATAACGACGTATCTTACTGAAAAATACTTTGAGCGGTTTTATCATTCGAAATCATTTACAGTAAATGACATCAAATCAGACATACAGCACTATTTCAAGTGTAACGAAGCTGAAAAATATAAAAACATAAGCTCCGTGACTTCGGGTTTGACACCCCAAGGTAGTTGTAAGAATTATTTTTGATTTAAATTGAAAACTCTGTCAAGGATTCACATGGAGCAATAGTTTTGAAGGAAATATCGACGTTGGGCGCGACAAATGGAAAGCAATACAAACAGAAGTCATTGCGTTTACTATATTTTCTTGTTGGCTTGAAAATGGAATAATTTCCTACAGCTCTGTAGGACTAATATGCAAATTAGCTAATTTTGAAGAATATGTTGTACAACAACTGGAAACGCGACGTAATTTGTTTTCAATAACGTTTTGCAAAGTTTTTTCCTTTAAAGTTTTTTTTTAAATAAAGTTTTTGTAAACGAGTTTTCAATCAACTCATTTCTTGGCCAATAATATTTTTCAGTAAAGTAGAAATGTTAAGCTACTGCTAGATAAAATAATTTCGAAAGAGTGAATAACGTGATCTGAACATGTCCTCATCAGAACAGAAAGTAGCAAAGGAGCGCAATGAAAAAAATCGTTATTACTTCAACTCACAAATATTACTAACGGCTCATCCATCGAAGTTATGTTAAAGGTCATAAGAAAACTCAAGGTTCAGTTCAATTGAAATACTAAAAAATCGAAAGGTCAACAGCATGTACAACGCTATGTTTCATCTAAAATCGGAAAGAACTGTTATCATTTATGAAGAATTAAAGGCAAATTTTTTCTTGCAGTTGTATCGAAGATTATGTGAAGAATTCTACAACAGAATTATATTCATGTCCATACTACCTCAAACTTTGCACCGTATTTAGGTCATCTGATGGAATTGATCGCTCTCTGAACGACATCATCGATGAGTGTTCTCGAATCTGGAATCGTTTAAACTATATGCCGATCTCATTTCCCTAATCGCGAACAAATGGAAACGTACAAATACACTCGGTTCCAATGGCATATTTTCTCTGGATGAGTCAACACTGTTGCCACGACGTCGGCTGTCAGTTTCGAATAGATCCGATTTGAGAGCAGGTGAAGTAAGGCGAGAATTGAACCTACATATGTGGAGATGTGTACGTTTTAAATGATATTTCCCATCGACAGCACTTTCCAGATAATATATATTTTTAAAAACACTTATTTTGTAATTATAATATGACAAAATTATTGAAATTTTTCATTAATTAACACTAGAAGTCTTCGGTAATTTAACTGGTAAGAAATTCACATTCAAAAGCGAATGTCAACAAAATTGCTCGAAATCAAGAGTTTAACGTCGTCTTTCTAAGAATAAACTTACAAAATGCTCGAGGTATCGGCATGAATTCTTGCACCAAGAGAAGCTGCGATGATCTCAGCTGCTTGGCGTGGATTCCATTCACTACGATTTTTCAATTGCGTATCTTCGTCCTATGACTACTATTTCCGGTAATCACATACAAAGAAATGTAAAAAAAGATAAATTGTAGGAATTGTAGGAAAATAAGCGGGCTGATGATGACCTCATGGTTTTCTTGACATGGCAAATGTAACAATTCCGATACCGTGTCGATCATCTGCATCATCCTAAAAACGACTGGTCGTAGGCTTGTATGATCTATTTTCTATCAAGGTCACGGAATGACAACAACTAATGGTACACGAGGTAAGCTTTTAGAAGTTAATCTACAATTATTACATGTGTTACATAAGCTACGATAATACGAAGAGACTTTTGAATTTTTGCAAGGATGAAGGCAATGAAGATAAAGCCCAGATAAGATTAGACTTTTTAAGCTTCTAGTTGCGGAATGGCCACTTACTCAATTTTATTATGGGTAGTGGTTCATTGGATGTATTCCTGATTTATGCGATGATTAGCACTCACCATTCGCTCTCAGACTGACGCTGCTTTTATTGAGTATGAATTCAGTACCAAATTATCAAAGCCAATTTTTGATTCACAAAATTCGATATTACAACTGAGTAAACAACATTCCGGCGCCGGTGAAAATTAAGATAGCCTCTCCATTTATATTAGAAATAAAATTTCAAAAGATATGCTAATTAGTAGCAGCAATGACAATATTTTTAACTGTAATCGTAACAGCAATTTGAAAAGGTTATAAAGTGAAGAACAACTTATCAAAGTAAAGAGTAACATATTAATTTCACTTATGAAAGTATAAAAATTTAAGTAAAAATATAGAAAAATATACTTTATTACGTAGAGGATTTTCCTATCCTCCGCCCTATTAAACCTATACTCTAGCTGGCATCTCTCTTTTCTATCTTTATTCCTCATCTATCTCCCTATTCACTCGTTGACACACACCAATCGATAGATCGGTCATCCGCACCGAGTATTTATTTTCATCTGGTGGATTTGTCTAGCATACATTTGTTGCTATACCACAATCATCTTATATTGTAATTTATTGTTTAAAGTATTCGTTATTTATTATTGTTATTCGTTATCGTGTTATTGACATGTATTTATATGAAGGTTTAATTACCCAAGTTTGGGTAACTAACCAACTACAGGAGAGCTATCGTTCTTCTCAACAACCGTACACATCAAATTCGCAATCAACTCTCAAGTCTTGCGTGGCAACATCACTCGCAGTACAAAGGAGTCCGTCCCTAATATTCTACTAAATAAACATTCCTGAGGTGTGCAAGCCAGTCGGCAACTACATTCTCTACCTCTACAACACTCAATACGTCACACGTCCTATACGCACGTCTAAACTTTCACGGTGCATACACCTTCATGGTTCATTGGGCTCATCTATGAAAAATACTCTTCCTTCTATGCTAAAAAGGTCGAGTGTCTAAATAATCAATAAGTGACAGGTTATTTGTTTAATAAAACAATAAATTTTACTAAAAACAGAGTAATAAAAGTGATACGTGTCCAATGATTAATCAGCAATGTCACATTATTGCGTACATTTCGATTAATTGCTTATTGGACATCAAAAAACCGGCCTTATGAAAGTTTCATGAGCTTTATGAGCTCAGCAGTTCAATGTTGCATGAGTAAACGTCGCTTATCGCACAAGTAATTCAATTCCCCATCACGAAATATTGTGGGATCTACGGTTCCAAAAAGATATTTTGAAGCTATGGCTTTAACAAGTAGCTTGACCCACTTTTAACAAATTATTACATATAAAGCGTAAGTAGAACAGTTTGAAGGTAGTGACGTCGTACCTAAGAGGGTTCTCTTGGTCGAGGTTCCATGTCTTCCATGCTGGTCTCGACGGTGATGGAACATGGTAGACATTCACATCATTCAAATCCAATTTACCACTGAGTGCCTGTACGATAACAATAAAAAAAGATAAAAAAAACGATAAATTAGATTCAATAATAAAGAGATCTTTATATGAAAACATAGTAGACGGATTTTGAAGAATTATGGAGAATTATGATGTGGTTGGTCGTTAAAACAGTACAAAAACGACTGGTGTAGTTTTGAATTGATCGAGTGAAGTAACAAACACGATTAAGTCGTGAAATCAAACGTCGATCAGGTTCGTTCGCTGCTTCAAGTGATCTGCCCAGTTCGTTTAACAAAATGATTTCCACCTGAACATTTTTTACAGTGCAAAGTCTTTAAAGATATAATTTTATAAGTAGAAAATGAATCTTTAGGAGGAACTTTTCAGGGAAGACTACGTTAACTGTAATAAAACCTTTTTATGAGCAACAGGCTTTACATTTCAAATGACCACAATGTACTAAAGCTAATTGAACTAAGAATTTGACTTATCTCTCAATTACCAATTTGAAGGAGTTTAAAACTAAAACCAACCCAAACAAAGTGCTAAATGCAAAATCCAAAATAATTTCAATCGTTTAGAAAACATTTGTATGAGTATTATATGATGTTTGATAATAATTGTTATTAGTCATAGGGTTAGAAAAATCGGATAGATCACAATGATTCATCAAAGTATTTTGATATATGATGTGATTTAAAAGAAAAAAAACCTTAGCAATGAATTCTTTAACAGCTAGTTTTTGCTCGTGTGCTTGTTTGCTACGACGAGAACATCGTCCTTCAAGTGCTTGTACACATGTCCTAAAAAATTTTATTCCCTTCTTGGAATAGAGTAATTATAAAACTTTCGAACTCATCAGTGAGTTTAAGATCACTGGTGAATTAAGAGAGTTTAGGTTTTTTTTTTTGAGTACTAAAAATATGTCGGAATAAATTGATATACGATTAGGAAGAGCCTGATTTGTTCTTAATCTTCTCATAAATCTTCCCATCCTTAGGTGGATAGAAAGGAATCTCGATTGAAAGCAAATGACGAGCTTAATTAACTCAAATCCTTTTGTGTTAGTGCAAAATTTATTCGTCATTTAATTCTAAACCTACTTTAGTTGAAATAATCTTCAGCAAATATGGTTATGAGTGGAACCAACTCACCTATAAACCTCTTCAGGACGCCACTCATTTGATCGATGTTCAGAATGTCCTCTCATTAAGTGACACGACCTGAATTGTGTTTGTTTGTTGGAAAATAAGATCTTCATAATGATTGATTTTCCTACTTTTCTTCCTTTGCTGGATATATTAATCTACTAATTGTAAACATCTCCACCTTTATTCCTTCACTTTTCCCATTTATAAAGCATGAAAAATTCAGATATTTGAGAATTTTTTACACAACATTATCCCGATAAGAAAAAAAAGCTTTTCAAAATCACTTTTATCTCCTTCTTCACTCAACTTTCTGTCCACACTTTCACATAATCGTTAAGAAAGCTTTAAGAAAATTGTCGGAAAAAATAAAACGATCCACTGATATAAATGAATACTGACCAAAAAATGAGCATGATGGCAAATCTCTTTTCCGCTCAAAAAAGCGAAATATCGGATATTCTTTGTCAAATTAAATTTTCAAATAAATTGCGGTTTAAAATATCAAAATAACCTGATCGGTTCAAAATTAATAAGTGAAACTTCATATAAACGTCTCTTTAGCAATCTCAGCTAATGGTTCTTCAAATTCGAATGCGACTAGTGTTTTTATATAATAATTTTGACATTTCTGAAGAATTTTTTCGAACAAGAAGTTCATCGCTCTAGTAAACAACAAAACGAATCGTTAGATCAAACTATTCTGGTGCTGTTAGTTGTAATTAGGTTTGATGACACTTAAGAGTAAACAATGGAAATATATCGCTTTGAGCTGTAGCTCAACCGATTCACATGGTTCTTAGCATCATTTCGTGGCTATTGTGACGAGAATCAACAACGAATTTAATGTTATACATTCTCACTTATCAACACTCATCTACAGGGATTTTAAATAATTCAAAAATTTTGCCTTATTCAGCAAGTGAAATTCGGCAAACAGAAAATTATTCGGACCGAAATTGTTATTGCTACAATCTCTTTCTTCGCAGCATACTGTGTTGAGGCATGTGTGAATTAGTCAAGAGGCGGAGATTGCCTGAAGGCTGTGGCTAAGGAGATCTTCGTGTGAATCGCCAAATGTTGGACTGTTTTTTAATGTGTTGATCCTTTCAGAGCTAGAATTTCAAACTTTCTGTAACGCAATTGCTGGCTTTGTATTCTTAATAATTGTCAGAAACGAACAAGTAGATTTGCAATTACTTGAATCTTCGTTCATGTTAATTCTAATTATGACAGTCTTTCTAGTCAAAAGTAAGATTCGAATAGCAATTCCATCTAGCAATGTCCTACGTCTTTTGATTCTTTTTGCTTACATACCGGGAAAAATTTTCCATTTTTCGAATTACTGCGACTCTCACTTACGTTGCAGCACTCATTAGCACTTTTGGGTCGTCCCAATTGCTCTTATTAATCATATCTAAGCTTAAAACATTTTTCATAGTTAACCTCTCTTCCATTAATACTTCGACCTTTTCTGTTCGCTAAATCTTCTCAAAACCTTGTGCAATTGCCGGTGTTAAGGAATATTGCAGCCGAGTGACGTGATTACTGGAAGCATTCAATCATAATAATTCTTTTTCCGTGGTGATTAAGAGAGACTGCTAACAGTAAAACAAACCCATCAGAAATCAAATGCTTCACTTTGTCACTTTTAGGAGTAGGAAACTATAAGGATACATTTTACTCTCTATGATAAATCTTATTGAATGTTCCAAAAAAACTACAAAGATATTCGCGAACCACAGCATACTATGAGCTGTACAATTAATTGTCTAAATCTGAAATGATGCCATTGTCGTCATTGTATTAGACAGGTCATTGTATCGAACACTTGCTACTTCCCCATCATTTCTATGAATCACTAGCGTAACAACGGACTATCAATAGCCCTTACCAGTTACCTTTCATATCATTCTAGCTGAAGGTGCAAAAGCTCTTAGCTTTTGTTTCTCGAACTGTTATCTTCACCATTTTTTACTTCAAGCTACTTCACACTTTCCTCTCTACGCCTCGTCTTGTCGAACATATTACTTTCCATCCAGATCATAGTTTCACTTTGCGTTCTTTCTATTTTTAATAAAGGTTTATTTATCTATGTTTGAGGTATCATAACTCAATTTGAGATTTTACCCAACAGCTAAAGAACACTAATCGATACAGTCCTAGCGCTTCGTATCTATTGATCACCGTAGTGATGTTCAACCTATTTGCCTTCTTACAAATACCACCTATTTTAGGAAACAGGATTGCTACAACGCTAAACAAATCTGTTTTTATCGTTTTCTTGACATGAGTTTATTTGGAAGCACCAACGAAATTACACTCATCTCCGAAGGGAAAAAATCACGAAGAACATTATAGCCAAGGTAACTCTTAATGACTAGGGAGAATTGGAGCCGCTTTGATGATTTTGACAGCTAAGTAAAAAAGAACTAGATAAACCAAAAGATCTGAATTCTTAATGACTAAGATTCGCATTTCTTTTTTCTCCACTGCCTCCATGAAATCATGAATCACGACACCGATCTCCACATCCTTACTGTAATTAATCGCAAAAACCTTCAGAGCGGATAAAACTTGGTGGTAAATTTCCCGTATTCATTGATTCCTTCGCATTGAGTATAATTTCTTCCAAGATATCGCTGAGATTATCCCAATATCCGACGAAAATTCCCTCACCTTCTAAACTTTGATATTATAGGTTTTTATTTCAATTATTCAATAGGACGGCTCAAAAAGTCAATTCTTAATCAACATCAACTTGGATAGATTTCACTTATCCTTATGACTGGCATAATTTGATTTCTTTTCTTTCGAAATAATTTCCAGTTATGTAAAGTGAAGATAATACACAATATTGTTCGAACCATTTTAAAAATACGTGCATTCCGGATTCCAAAATAACTGATTACTTCAGTAATTCTAGCCTGGAAACGAACCAACAACACCATTAGCGTCCTTATCAAAACAGTATTGCAACAATCCAGTTTAAATCAAACAAGTACTGTAGAAATAAACTAAAATATAGATTAAAAACATTTCTCACCAAATTAAACAAGGAAAACATTGAATTGGGCCATTTAACGAATTTGTGGAGTTTATTACATTGCCTTTAAAGGTCCTTACCAAAAAAAAATATAGATATATATAACATGTATGCATATATACATGTATTATATATATGGACTTTTTCAAGATTATCAGATATATTTATCTAATGCATTTATGTGCTTCTGATCAATTGCCTAAATGTTTTTATTGGTGAATAATGTTCATAAATCGTTGTTGTTGTTGTTTGTTGTTGAATAAAAAATCCGTTATTAGAACGAAAGACGTAGTGTAAATCAATTGATCACAACTGCGTTTCAGATGAATAGTTTTGATCGAGAACACATAACTTCTGCCAATATTCACATAAACAACAACAATCGTATTCCTATAGACACTTAAGCTGTTTCCGCTATGGCATTTATTGAATAGAAGAAGTTATTTTTTCCAAAAATATCTCATATCCTCATTTATAAATGGAATCATTGTCCAGTGTTGCTGAAGATCAGAAAAAAGTATTAGTATTGAATAATTTATTCTGCTTTCTTTATGAGTAGTCTACCAACGTATATAGCCTATAGGCATGACATAATGGCGCAGTTCTTGTAGGCTTCATTAAGCTATATGAAATACGGCCATGGAACGAGGTAATGCGTTAAAAGCAGTTCAATTTGACCACACTAGTTTTTTGCTTATTATGAAAATTAGCTATTCATTCTGTTTTAAAGGCGTGAAAATAAATACACTATGCTTATAAGTGATTAATGTGAATCTGTTTATTCGATCAGATAAACTAGTTTTATTCAAAGGTAATTAGCTTTTGCAGATTTAGCTTATAAATGTTAATAGAATGCTAGACAATGAGTTAAACGATGAAGACATCGAAAACGTTTTCTTTTTCACAATGATAACCGCGGGAAAAATCCAAACATTCATGAGAAATATTTATAAAGCTGAGATTAATGATAGAATTTGCAAGAATGGCTTTTTATTAGTAACAGCTAATAGGTGACTTGTACTAAAAGGCTCTCAACACGTCTGACGCAGATTTTCGTCGTAATTACAATCTTCGACTGCTGTTAATACGTTATGTAGCATTTGAAATAACGACGACAGCAACACGGCTAACTGATTCGTTCGTTTGTTTTTAGTTTGTTGAGCATCCACTCCACCATTAAACGTGATCTTATCGTTTGATACATCAAAACAGCTCGTAATTCTACGTTAAATAAACATTTCGTTATAAAAAGTTAATGCTTTAATGAAATTATTCATGCAAATTGAAATAAAATGCTTCAACACTAGACAGAGCGATAAAAACACACCATCAAAATCGATATGGTGAACATGTTCTGCATTTTTTTTTTTCGTTTCGAAAGAATGAAAACAAAAGGGATAGGAAGTTCAATTCTTTCCCGACCTCTTGTTTCACATGTGAACTTGAGTGTGAGTACAATGACTTCTAGAAAAATATCAACTAAACACTGAGCTTTTTGATATGAACTTTATCCAACTTAGATTGTTTACCAGAATCAATCGTTTTCTTTTATTCGCGAGTGGGTTCATTCTAAATAAACTAATAGGATTACATTATGCGTTAGTATTCTATTAATGGAGAAAGTCATAAAAATTGTGTTCGAATAGAGAAAATCTCTGTAACTCACCTATATTAACTTCACAACAACTATTTCATAGTACCGAAATCCCTTAATGACTCATTTGATTACTCAATGTTATAAAGTAGATGGAGATGTGTCAAATTTCATACATAATTGGGAGGAGCTGAAAATCTGCTTGTTTCTTGGGGTCATTTAATACTAGAAATTTTAGTCTGAACTGTGTTGAAAGTATTATTTCAAAAATGAGAAAACAAAATTACGCCTAGAATTCAATTTCTATGTTCTTC
Source organism: Dictyocaulus viviparus (assembly GCA_000816705.1). Classification (NCBI taxonomy): domain Eukaryota; kingdom Metazoa; phylum Nematoda; class Chromadorea; order Rhabditida; family Metastrongylidae; genus Dictyocaulus; species Dictyocaulus viviparus. Next base: position 156,939 of record KN716303.1, on the reverse strand, counting down.
ATCTGAAGTGTTGTTCTTCATTCATCGAAGTTGTGGGTTTGTCCACTTCAGAATCTGCATAATAACAAAAAAAAAAAAAATCAAAGTTTGCGCAATTCTAGATGTGCTTTTTCATTCAACAATCATTTATAACTCTTGCCTCTTTCCATACAAATCAAAAAAACTACAAAAGCTCACGATTACTACGGAATTTTCAGCTATTAAAATAGATAGTTAAGAAGAGCCCTACATTATACGCTGCTTGGAATATGTTGTTTTGCTTTATAAAACATTTCCATGTGTTTTTTGAGCTAGATCGTACCCTAATGATAACTAGTAAGTCGTAACAAGACTACTCGTATTCATGCAATTCCTTTTATAGAACGTTTTGATAATGCTGACGGTTGTTTTCGTTGTTGTCAGCTTACTGAAAGTGCCATTGATTGTCTGTAGATCCGACGGCGGAACATTAGAACAAGAAATTCTTAACGAAGTACTAACGAATTATGATATGCGAGTTCGACCACCTCAATATAATTATTCAGGTATTTTAGTTTTTCTTTCTCAAAATATCTGAAAATATGAAATCATAATAAAATTTAACCATTAGAAAAAGTATTATGTTCAAATATAGAGGTCAACACTTTACTTCTAAAATGTACCTTATGTGAGAAAAAATGCCGTAGAAGTTTTGTTTATGAAGCACATTTCTTACTGCACGGCTTCAAAATGTCATTAAACATAACAAAATCGAGCAATATCCGATGAATTTTGGCGTGTCCTACAGTTTCACCAGATCTTACCGTCACTTTAAGTTCCTATCACTATTCTAGATTTCTCTTCTTGGCTTCCTCTTCTTTCCTCAATTTTTCACATTTATTCGATAAGTTCAAAAAATATTCCAAAGTATTGAAAAATTTGTTAACTAATTTACCAGTGCTTACAGATCCAACAGGTCCGGTAACTATACGAGTAAATATAATGATACGGATGCTATCAAAAATTGACGTCGTCAATATGGTAACAATTGAATTCAAGTCCATATTTTTTGTTAGTTCTAGTGTTAATGATTTCACTACAAAAAGCATAGCTCGATAACAAGTACAATAACTCGGAAAAATATTTCTGTAGTAATCATAGTGTAAGCTCACGGTTCGAGGAAACTAATTAGATAAAAAATGAGAGTAATGCGTGGACTTGAAAACACCAATTTATACGAGATATTCACCCATATTTGCAACAACACTTTTACTGTTCTCTTCAGGAGTACAGTATGCAGTTGACATTTCGTGAGCAATGGTTGGATACTCGTCTAGCTTACGCACACCTCGATTACTACAATCCGCCAAAGTTCCTTACCGTACCGCATATCAAAAATAATCTATGGATTCCAGACACCTTCTTTCCGGTAAGGGAAACATTTCGCAAAAGAAAAAAAGCAATTTTTATAAACTAAAAGTGAAAGTTTGTAGGCAATTCGAGAAATATATCTTACTAAGTGTAATTTTTATTGTTGGTAAGAATCGCGGAAACAGATCGGAATATCTTTTGATAAGAAGAACGTGGGTCACTGTAAATCCAAAGTTTAACTCAATTATCGAACATATGTAT
>KN716303.1:130594-145315 GCA_000816705.1 Dictyocaulus viviparus | reverse complement strand
TTAATAATAAGTCTAAATATATATTTAATTGCATGTATGTATAACATATGTATGTATGTATAACATTATACTTCATTATTTATACTATGGGGTAACGTATCGCAATGTTGGGAAGAGCCCAATTGATATTTAAACACGATCCAGAATACCTGGGTTCGATTTCGCACAGACAATACAAGCCTTGCTTTCAGAGGTCGGTCAATTGGTACCAGAATAATTTGGTAGGGCAAGCAGAAGTGATTCAGTGAAGGGCTGGTCATCAAAAATCAATGTATATACCACTCGCATTCAATCACCATAAAAACATTAAGAAAACGAAGGCGTGCCGCATTTCCATGAAGCGAAGGATTATGTTAGTTAACACTCTTGATATATATGAATAATGAGCAAAAAGAGTAAACAACGTTATTAATACCGAAAAACAAAAAATCAAGTCAACCTAAAATTGCGAAACTTCATGCACCAATAGTTGAGACATTTTGCTATAATTGAGATTGGTAACTATAAGGAAAAGTCAAAGAGGCTCGTGTCTCACTGGTGAGAGGTGTGTGCTATAGGGTTACGCAGACGATTCACGTCCGTTGGTGAATTGGTACCAGAAGAATTAATAGCATGACAGCACTCAATAATTATCAAGATATTAAGTCGAAGAGGAATGGCTGACGCATTCACGCCAAAAGCCCATCCACCTCATCTCAGATGTGGTCAATAAGTCGCACTTAGTTGAATCACTGAGTCGATTTTGTTTGAATGTTGGTAAATTATGCAAACGAAATTCCAGCATTAGTTTATCATCGTCGGTTGGTAACAGCTATTATTCGATGGTTAATTGTGACGTCCGTCCATCGTTTATTTTTCGCTTCGATTATTTGCAAAATGTGACGAGCTCGATTGTTTTTTAATGGACAAACCAAATAGAACTTGAATGAAGCGGTATGATAGTGTATGCTACTCACTGCTACTGTCCAGCCAGATGTTTTGTCATAACGAAAATATTGTGCGTGTGTTGATCGAGTCACTAATCTATGTGGATGTTAAGTAAAATGCGATGTGGAAGAGTGAAGCGCTTTAATAGTATCATCTTGGATTATTTAGTCGTAAATTGAATCACACATAATAAAGAAAAAATTCAATACGGTGATCTTACTAACGTGAAACGAAGATTCGGGTTCGAATCCAAACCAGTAAAAATGGTTACTATCTAGCAATCTCTTGAATTTTTGTGTAATTGAACGACAAGTAACCGAAATGCAAGGCATTTTGGACGTAGATGAAAGAACAAACATTGTAGCACTCATTTGGCTGCTATGATGTGGTATGCTTCAAAATCTTGGAATTTCGAATTTATTCAGATAATTCAAGATGCCTTGTAGCACTGAAATAGGAAGAACGCCCCCGGGTGTATTTTGCTTCCTTTTTCCAGACAACGGCCAAATACCACGTCAAAAAATATTATATACAAAATATTTCGCTATTCGCAGAAGTTCGACATAGCGGTAGAAGTTGCACCTCTATATCTTCATTCTTCGTATTTCTTAGTTCTTAAAATGTTAGGAATTTGCAATTTCAAAACAAAAAAAGTGATCCTGAAAAATTCTTCAAAGTGAACCACTTTCCTGCACGTAATCTCACTTTTATATTGTTTAAGAGAAATACAAAAAAAGCAAGTACAGTAACTATTATACTATTGAAATCAATGGAATTAGACAGATGTTCTTCCACAAAAATTCATATACTTGAAGAACTTGTCACCAATGAAAAGTGTCATAAGCCGAGCTTATCATTTCAATAAATTGAGACTCAATAATGATTTTTAAATCAATGAAAAGTGTGTAGAAGAAAAAGAAGTGTTATTTTGACGACGATACAACATAACAGCGAACCATCAAATGTGACACATATCGGGCGCTGGCTTGACATTACCTACATATTACTAGCCAAATATTGATTCAGAGATATCGATCGGACACAAGCACGTCACTATGCCGATCGATACGGTAGCATCAAGCGACGATAATAATACTGAGTAGAATTTCCAACAATAAGCATAATCAAGTGACTAACACGTAAACGAAAACTTAAACACTAAACTCGCCTCGATCCCGAGACATCTTCTTCGCCTTAATCCCGCATTCGGGACAATTTCTTTATTTTCTGTTATATTTATATTTATTAATTGTTACAATCACAATACAGGATGTTGCGGCAAATTTGTGAAATCATTAAATGAGTGATCTATTGCGTTTGCTTTTGTTTATTGTTGTATTTTTGTTGTTCGTTGTATTTCCACTTGTCTTTGTTGATGAAAATCAACATAGTCAAGGCTAACGTTTAAGAATAATCCTGCTTCTGGATTCGTTTCTCTGTCAGATTTTTGCTTGGTTAGCTTTCTGACGGAAGTTCTTTTTTTAGCAAGGAATGGATTGCATGTTTTTTTCCCGGTAGATATCTTGAAGAAGACATCAAAGACTTTTTTCTCTCACTTCCCGTACTTTCAGATGTGGAACAATTATGTATTTAATATGCATATTTTACCATTTTGCTTCGAGAGCTTCTTGTGGAGTGAATGCTTTCCTTAGATTAGTACTCAACGTATTATATAGTGTCACTATTTATAAAATTCAAGGCGCCAATGAATTTCTTGTAAACGGATTTCATAGAGTGCTTTACACTTAATAGTATGAGTGTCATTTCATATTCTGCTGCTGCTATATGTTGCAAGAAGAGCAATAGTTACTTCAAATTTCCTTCATAGGTAATTTTTAAACTAAGCAGTCATTCGGCGCTGCTCAGACATAGTTGGTCAATGATAGCGAGTCCGTTCTACCAGATATGTTTTTTCTCTGCAAATTTTTCTTATCTTCTGGTAGCACAATCTACTGATCATCCTTTATTCCGACGTGATCAGATTGAAATGATATGTTGATATATTCGACGATGTGTTCCCTCCTCTTTTGCCTTTTTGAGCCAATTGAATGGATTTTAACAATTCACACCGCCTGCGGACCTGATGAAATAACTGTGTCTTCAAATGATGTGTGGTGCTGAAAAACAATCTGCTCTTTGCGATCGAGGTTAACTAACAATCATGTATTTACTTCGAGTTTAAGTGTGAAGTGTTTGCCGTTTAGAGAAGTTGGCCTAATTTTCCCAGTTGTTCGACGTTTGTTCGAGAAACATGATATACGCGCTCTGCCATGCTATGTTGTTGATATCTGAGAAGATGACTAGCCTAACTATTGCTTTTTCATCTATCACCCGCTATTGAATAATGACTTCAAAAAGTTAGTTGTGAGCTTTTTAGCACTTTGTATTACGTATTTGTTTCTATACGTTTCCTTCAAGTGTGTCGTGACTACTGCTTCTGATGCATAAGAATGATGCTGTACGGAGATTGACCGGTTTTTGTAATTCTTCTTGGAGAACGACTGTCAAGTAACTAACATTTCTTGTAAATCATTTATGGTTGGTAGACGCATTAAATCACAGAAAACTCTCCAAAATGCGCCAAATTCTCAGATTTTCTCCCCTAGTTTCGACATCTTGGGAAGAAGATAGCGACTGATGGTAATCTTGTCATTGGCACTGTGAAATATTCAAAAATCAATATGTGAATATATATAAAATTTATTGCATAATATAACTTGCTGAGTGGCGTGGAATTTTGAAACCATCCATAACAAAACTAATTACAAGGGATGGTGACTACATATGAATTCCTTTTAATATTTACAGCCTAATGATTTTTCTTTAATTTCAAGTTTTGAAAAAAATTTTATAAAGAGTTAAAAAGTTATTACTAGTCATTATATTTCTTTATTTTCATTATCCTCAGTACTGATCAATAGCCAATTTACGTCATAAACAGCTACAAAGAAAATTTAGAAGCAAAAAATGCCCTAACGATTCGAGGAAATAATTAGTTGAATAACTTGTGAATCTTTATGATCATCACTGAGTCCCGAGAAAAGACAGAAATCTTGCAATAAAATTTAAATGAAGTTTAATTCATCGTAAATATTGAGGCACCGAGTCATTTTCCGCTTAATCAAACTATCGCTCTGTCAAAACGAACAAAGAAATAGAATTTGCTTTAAATTGAGAAAACTGGTTGCTGTTCGAAAATGTCACTAGTTGATTTCATTTTCCACGAAACTCGTATGTGACATCTTACAAGGTAAGCGATAACGACACTCAAATTAGAGTTAGGAGTTTCGCATTTATTCAGACGACATAACAAATATAACGAAAAGATTTGTATCGTGTACGATGTTAGTTTTACTTTCAACAGTAACAATTAGTATAGGTTACAACAGAACAGAATTGAGAATGTTGCACGTAGTAATGATAAACGGTCACCTCTGTGAGTATAGCATATTCTGAGTGAAATGATTGGCTCAAAAAGAGAGAGAAAATTGTCACCAATTACATTAGTTAGAAGCAACAATTAAAATTACATTTATAATGTAAGACAAAAGTGGTAGATATTTGCATAGAGAACAGCAATCACTTAAGATGTTTAGAAACGTGACAATCAATAAGAGGTTTTTTTTATTATAACATAAGTTCGAATCAGTAATTATTATTTATAATTACTCGAATTATTGCCATTATGTAGGACGTAGACACATAAAAAGGAAAAAAAACAATTTCATTTTCAAGATCGATATGGTGACATGTCACATAGCTTATACAGATGTTGAAAATTCACTTATAGTACCTAACAATGGAAATCATGAGGAAAACGAACTCAAATTTCCTCATATCGATAGTATTCGAATACTCGACATTCTCATTGAAAAACGCTAAAAAAAAACGGAACAATTCTATTTGAAGAACGTAACAGTCGTTTACAATCGTTTTTATCGAAATCAAACACTACTCAAACTCAAAGTGATAAAAGGTGAATTCATGGGCAAACGCTTCTTCCTGTCTTCCAACCAGTCTCTTTTCTACATTGTTTTTCAGTGAAAGAAGATCTGCTTCAATTTTGAGCAATGCTGTTACTGATAAAGAATGTTCAAATGTACTACTGACAATCGACAAGCCCGACAAAGTGATTTAAATGATTAAGTCGACATCAATCAAGTGATTAGAAACATTAGCAAATAGTTACCGATTGCATCACTTTGTTTGTTCAACGACATGGTGATGTGGTAGATGCACGAACGCTACGAAATTAATCAAATCGCAAACAATGTGATACGTTTAATCAGAGGACATAGTTTGCTGTTGGTTTGAAGTTTGCCTTACTCTTTCACATCACATATAAATAGGATTTCAGAAAGTTACATACATATAGCTGTGAATTAGCAGGTGGATAAATGTATATATCTATATATATCTGTACGAGGATTAGAAAAAATGCTCATGAATGACTGGAAGAAAGATTGCAATTTGCTTTAGTTAAAAGCAGACTGATGCAATCTGTGTGAGACAACTAGGCGGTGACGGCTAGTAGTAAACACGTTGCTCCTAAATAATGTGAGATTGGTTGCAGGTTTCTCATCCGTTCAAGTTCCCAAGTTTTTCGCTCATCCTATTTGGTGAAATAAGGATAAAGCCTAATTCTGCCACAAGTTAAGTAATCAAAAACGTCAATGTTATGCATTAGTATCGCGACACTTCAGATGCTTACTGTCAAGTCAAAGTATCTGTAGCATTTTGTTGTTTACACGAACGACATCTTATTTTCCAACCATAAAATTTTGAATGATACCAGATATTTACGTTTGTTTTTGCCCGGGTAATTGGCTATGGTTCAAAATCGAAATGATGAAGTAAAGTGTCTGCTTGGAAAAACAAAAAATCTGACCAGCGTAACACGAGCCGGAGATCTTCTGCAGAAAATGCTTGTCGAAGTCGATAAAGTTTATGTCCCGTTAAGAGGAAATAAATATAAACAGAATAGATTCACTTAAATGACTATTTTCATCAAGAGACGTTATTAATGCAAGAAATATGTCGGTCGTGACACGCCACAAGAGCGTCTCTTCAGATTTGTTTGATCATTAAAAAGAAAGATTCTCGGATCCACAAGCTCTTCAATCAACAATTATTCGGCTAAGGATAGAGTCATTATAGTTAAAATTCTTCTCAAAGAATCGAAAAAATCAGATTTCCGCTTCTCGTTTCTCAGAGGATTCACTCACCTACATGAAAATTTGCTCCAAAATTTCCCTTATCTAAAGAGAAATTTGTACTAGAAAAAAATCATGGCTTGATCCTCAAAAAATGCATCTTACATAGTTCTCACATGCTAATAACAAATGAGAGAGTTAAGTTACGTCTCTCTATTCACGAGGTGTTTACTTCACTCTACAGAATTCCAAGTCTGTTCATTTTTAATGAAGGGGAATGAAATTTTAATTTTAACATTCACTCAGTAACAGAATTGACCAAAGAAAAAAAAACATCATGAAATAGATAGGAATGAGGTGAATAGATAGATCAATGAATAAAAATAAAATCAATATATTCAATCTGAACAGTCGTTTTTCTATTAAATAGCAGGGAACTTGCATTTCAATTACTAAAACTGAAGTGATGACTAGTGTAATACCATTTCAGTCGATTAAATAGATAAGGATTGAACTATTAGAAAACAGCCAGTTTTTTTCTATGTAGGCCCGATTCTTTGCTAATGTCACGGCGTAGCCTACGTTGCACATTCATTCTGTGGTTTCATGTAGCAAATTATAAATAAATTATTATGAAATAGAAAAAGAATTAAGAATTCAACGTTTCCCTGGTAAAATAGAAAAAAGTGCCTCCGATAATAATAGGCGTTGATGAGAGCGAACAAAACCAAATTTTTGCCTTCAGGCATCGATGCTGCACAGCTGTTGCTGCCATCATTCAGGCGAATCGTAGCAGTGTATTTAAGGGACGTCCATGATGTGTAAAGAATGACATGTATTGGCAAGTGACATTTGCTGGTTTTTGTGGCGTCCCATATGTTACAAAAAAGCCTTGAAAAACAAGACTGAACACCTGCAATGTGAGCGTTCTTGAAGTTCAACGATGATATCATATGATAGTCAATTGTTTCAGCTGTCTGAACGAACAACAGCTTGGCAATATTGAGTTTCGTTGTCGTTTTTTTGAGGCTTATGAGCTTCCAACTCATGGAGATTTTTGCCGGTCAGCAATGTCGGATAACCCGCGAAAGACGAAGTATTCACGGATAGTCAAAGCTACAATTGAGGATCAGTATTGTCAAATGAGGACGACTAGTCTACACAATTCACGACTTCAAAAATCGTTTTGTCCAGTTTTTGACGGGATCAACCTAATTTCATCAATAATGCTTCGAAATTTTAGGGATTCCTTTACTACTAGTTTAAATAAGATTTTATAATTAGAACTGTTGAATGTTTCACATAATATAATTAATAAAATGGGTTAAATTGTTTGTTCAGAAATTAGTGGCTTTTTTTAACCAATGATCATGATGCTGATTGCTCCCTCATTATTCTTTTTCCTCTAGGTGAAAGATTTATTTGTACGAACTCTACTGGTAACCAACATTGTACTGGATCCTTGTGAGATCTATTCTATGATTTCGATGACGTTGACGGGGGAGCGAAGATGAGCTGTTTTCATATAGATAACCAGATAATTTTTGGCGTTGACCAATCCCTTGTGGTGGGATGCGCCCCCGCATTTATGTTCATCGTGATATCGTGGAGGTGGTTGAAGGCGTGCCTGGTCTATACATGACTTGAGTTGACCACTCTTCACCAAGTCAGTGCCAGTTATCTTACCCAGACTCCTCTGGTACCAATTTACCGACCCCGGAGGGATGGCGGACTTGGTAGGCCTGGGGGGCGGCCGCGAACTGATTCGGGCCTGCGTGTCACTGCGGCACCTCCACCACTGAGCCACTGCGCCCCCCGTCTTCATATATCGTCGTTAAATACCAAAAAATCCTTCTAGAAATATTTTGTAAATTCCGTGCAAATCAAAAATAGCATACAAAATTGATTTAAAAAATACTTGGTAATGTTTGAATAGTATTTTTTTCTCTAGGATATCAACAAGAGCGCCCCGCTAGAAGATGAGAAGTAGAAGAAAAGGAGATTTCAATTGAACGAACTCGAATCGTGCTAGTCATACACGCCAATGATTTCATTCGCAGAATCATTAGAATCGCCATACAGATTTTTTCAAAGGAAAAACGACATTCACAAACTAATCAGTTTGTAATAATTATCTTCAATCACATAAGAAATTAGCATTACGTATTTTTCATTGGAATTTTCAGATAATCATACAAACTCAAAAATCTCACAAGTATTTCTCCAATGATAGCAATGCATTTATTATGATATAAAGAGTAATGAAGTTAAAAAAGGCTACTAATCCTCAAAGTTCTACGAGATCAACGCAACGAGCTTAAATTTTTTTTTGTTTATTTCAAATAACAAAATTGAGGGGTTGAGTGCCATAAACATTGAATGGGAAAGGAAACCAATGTGAAGGGGATTAGTATGACCTCATTCGACATCGCTCGCATTTTTTTCTCCATAACGGCAAATGAAGAGTAGCACATTCCTTTTTATTTCGTCGCGGCATTGAACTTCTTCATTGGTAACCTTTCAACGCGAAAATTAAGCACTTGAGAGGAACAGAATCAAGAAATCAGCTAGCAAAAGAAATAAGCTGACATTGATAATTCTTTTGAAATACTGGATTGCTTTTGGAAATCCAACTGATGATAGAAGCTGAAATGAATGATGCTGTAGAAGAACAAGTATTTTAATACTAATGAAGATAGTTGTTAGTGTACTGATAATACTTCGTAATAATTGACTTATACATACAACTATACAAGATAATAGAACAAACTTTAGTTGTGAAAATTTTCTGAAGAATTGAGGCAATGGTAGATTCTCTGGATTTCAGAGGAGGCGAATATCTATAAATTCTTGAAAACAGAGCGTAATGTACAAAACTCTCGTAAACTTAATGTTATCCAGGAATCGAAATGATTATTAGCAATTGCGCAATAGATGCGTTAGCGACTCATTAGATCTGGAAGATTACCTCGTGAAAACTTCTGAAAATTCAGATAGATAAGGAAAGCAAAATATGATTAACGTAATTGAAGGGATACATCTAGAACAAATAAAATGACTGTGAAAAAGTAATGAGACACGAGAGGTCAAAGAACAGTTTTAAAAATTTTTAAAAATGAAAGAAATAGATCACTTTTTTCCTTTGTTTGGTAATGCTTGATGATCAGCACTTTGACGGCGTTGGTTTGCAACATGGAAATTTGGGTAGATGTATTGAGATCAAGATGTACCCAATAATAATAGTAGTGAGAAAAACTTAAGCAAAATCATGGTTTTTCATCTCTATACATAATTTGTTGCATTATAGCGAACCATTATAGTTTAATTGATCAATACTGAGGCGGAATGAGAGGAGAAACCTCGCCTACACCACTTGAATCGCTTTTCTTCCAACTACACGGATGGATGCACCACATTTCAAAAGGAAACATGATGCCATCGACGTCAAGTTGTTGTCATTTTTTCTAAAGTCGTTTTCTCGTCAAGTACGCCCAATGCTGCTTCTGAGGAACAAAAGACAGTGTTATGCTTCATTTGATTTGTACACTAAACTGAATATTACCATCAGTAGTTTACAATGATGCATTATTAATATCTCACAATGTTGAGTCAGCAAAATTAAACCGACTATCAGGAAAGTTTGACCTTCAGGATATAATATTTATCAGCGTTTCAATGAATTTATCGTTTCTTTTAGGATAATTCTTTTTTTTAATAGCGATTTCATCCTACATTTATGTTTGTTTATTTATATTCAAATTGCTCTTATATCGCTAATGATGCTGAGTCAATCGCGAAACTTAGAGCCTCAGGCGATAAGCTGCTATGGTCCTGACTCAGCATCATCAGTGATATAAGAGCAATACTTCAAAGCTATTCTATTTGATAGAAAAATAATAAAAATGTCTATCTAAAAACGTATTCCATCGATTCTCGCTGAGTGATACTAATCAGATCAGCCATCATTAAAATCCTTGCGACATCAATAACACTGTTATTATCTGAATAGCATATTCTCTTATGTATTCATCACTAACATCTACCACCATAACTTGCTTCGTAATAATCAGTTTCATAAATTAACGTATTCATAGCGAAGAAAATTGTAATGTTCATCTTACAGGTCGCTTTGCACATAGTTCTTTTACAAGTTTAAGCTTATTTATTTCTTGTGGATTGAGTCATTTATTGATTGAACGCACTTATAATACTATTATAATGAGACATACCAAGATTTGGTAAATAATAATTATGATGTAATTTGATGACAACACCTAATTGATTATGATTAAAACCGTAATGAAAAGTGATGAATTTTTTGTGTTTAAGTGAACGCTTCCTTTTTTTAATATGATGAGGTTTGTGATCTTATAGGTCCGTCAAATACCAATTGCTCGTCGCTGCAAATCAACTAATTCTTCCGTCTTCGTTTTCATGATTTTCGTTGCTAACATTTCTTCCTACTGATTTGAGCGAGGTTTCTCGAACTCTCGTAGAATGAAAAAATGCGGCAACACATGTCAACGTCGTTTCATTGATGAAATCTCTCGTTTAACTGATGCCGTTTTCCATTTAGAAAAAAAGGGTTATAATAAATCATTTTTATTCTATTCAATCCACGTTTAGTCGTTTTTTTTTCGATAACACGTCAACCCTTCAAATTCTACTGGCAGCGTTACTATCAATGTAACGGCAATGTTCGAGTCCCGCCTGAGGTTCCGAGTTTCGCGGCCATCTCATTACAACTATGGACATTATGATAATATTGCAAAATAAATAAAATTACGAATATGTCTAAAGTTTCGGGTTATCCCGCAGTTATCAGCTTAACTGGATGTAATGCCGATATCGGCTCACCAGATCGTACCCGTTGGCGGGCGAGTGTTGATAATGGTACCCACTTACTATAAGTGAAGCATCGAGTGGTCCCATAGCAAGGTCCTCAGTAGTGCAATGGATCAGCACGGCAGACCGCATATCTGTAAGTGCGGGTTTGAGTCCCACCTGAGGTTCCGAGTTTTGCGGCCATCTCCGCACAACTATGAATATTAGTGATCGTTTGCTGTTCTTTTTTTTTTCTTAAGGTAATGTGATAATAAGTGAAACTAAATTGTTTTTGACATTGGTTGGCTTAGAGATGTACTGCATGGAGAAATAGGGGAAAGAAGTGAGTTAGTAAAAATGAGAAAACTTATTGTCAATCTTGTTGTGCAGAAAGCGATGGCAACAATTTCGCATTCTAATGTATGCACGAATAGAGACGTCCAATGCATAAATTACACTGAAGCGGCATAGTTTGAGTTGGAATGAATGAATGAATGAACTAATGAATAGCTAATCGATATGAACAAAATGAACGACATCGAATTCTGAAATACACAGGATTTCTGGATTCTAACAAGCCTAGTAGCTCTTTATTTCGCTTCCTTCCATTGGGACAGGGCTCCGACCGAAAACGTTTTCAAAGTAATAACATATATTTCCCAATATTTTTTCATGATAGAGTGATTCTTATAGCAAAATATAAAAATGACAGTTATATAATCCGTATCGAGAGAAATATATATTTATTGATATTCAGTAGAATTTTCCCTCATCCAAAATCATTTAGAAAAGATTCCATATTTGAAAAAAACGTGATTGTTTTGTGTTAACAAAACGACAACAATGATGTAATTCCCAAGTAATCAACTGAATGACGATTTTTGAGTCAAAGAAGAAAAGAATTATTCCTTGTACTATTCTAATAATTCATGAACTCAACATCGAAGTCATATGTTCACTTAATTTTACGGACATCTACATCAGTGACCACTAGTTCATCAAATCTGAATTATTCGTCGTAATCAAATACCTATGCTTAGTAGCATGTAGTCGAAGAAGTACATCATCTAACTGTTCTCCTAAAATTTACACTTTCCATCATTCCTCAATCCTGCAAGAATTCTATGTAACTTCTTACGCATAATGATGGTTTCAATGTATAACTTAACCAACTTTAATTACACAAACTTACATCTCTAAGCCTAAGCCTAAAGAGCTTTCTGTTTTTTTTTTCCCGATGATTGAAAGCTTTTTACAAGAATCGACGATGAAATACAATTGGCTCTTTGTGGACATCTTTTCTGATTTGCCGAAAAAGAATACGTCCCATTATTTTAAAATATAAATTACGAGGAGAATATGGTTTGAGAATCAATATTTGGTCAGCCGTAACTTCTATTCTGATGGCTTCATTCTATTTCACAACGATAATGAAGAAATCTGTTTTAATTTGGTTTCTCCTAGCCATAAGTGAGCCAGTGAATTATAACTATAAATTGAACAATCAAAACGTTATCTGAAATTTCTTGTATTTTTTATAAATTGAAGAAATCGAACGGAATAAGCCGATCAATCAATCAAGTTCATTTTAACTACTGAGTGAGTTATTAGTGAGCTATTATTAAGTCAGTGACATTGCCTTAGGCCAAAATTTTGCAAGTCACGTACCCGCTAAATATTTATTCTTTAGTATTCTTCATCATAATAGGAAAATTTTATTCAAGCATTGGTCCATGAATAAATGCGCTTGAGGTGGTTTTCCGAGTTTTTGGCTCTATTGAAACTTTTGCGAAAATTCATAGATCTTATTGTATTTCTAAGAAAAAAACCAAACTAGTCGTCAATTATGAAAAGAATACGTGTATTTTTATTGTTTAGAAAAACAAAAGGCACTGAGTGGCCAAAAACATGCATCGCTCAGAGTTCCAGTTATGTTTATTTACTGGGATACGGTAGTAAGGCCATCAGCGATTAAAAGATATTTCAGCAATTTCTGGTGTACTGTGTGCTATGTTCCTGGAATATGAGATAACTTCGGTGTGTTTGTAAAAACAAAGACGAAACAACCAGTCATTTTTGAATCAACGTTGGATTAAATATGAATAACAGCAAATATATTTCTAGCTGTCTAGCAGTTACAAGGAAAATTACTTCATAAAATTGATCTCTTCAAAGAAACCTATCGCGTCCTTCTTAGCGCATTATGAGACCACTAACAGCAAAACCACAACTAAACTTTCTACTAAAATTCAATGAGGATTCAGATGAATATGAAAAGTGTATCTCATCATTTTTCTAGCGTCAACAAATGCTACTCTCTTAACAAAAGCTCATTCAGAGTGTTATCAAAAGCCAAATTTATTCCACATATGTAGTAGTAGCTTAATAACAGCAAAACTACAATAATGATTAACCTTAACAACATCATACAACTGTTTGACATAATGAAGCTGGCTGATAACCACCACAGAACAGACATAAATGATTATAAACAAAATAAAACTAATATTACAATGAGCAATATTTGTATCGTTATATTGTCTGACAACGATCCGAAAACACGTCGCCCATTTCAGCCATTGTTGATTGTTTTCTGACGAATCAAGAGATTTGCAATCCAGGCCGATATTTCAGAAAGACATTGACGAGCTTTGCTGAACACCTGTAAGAACAGACACAATAATCATAAACAACAACGAATTAGCCAATAAAAATCGTCTAGAAATACTGTAGCATTTTGACACACTAGAACGATCTCTTTTGTAGAGCTTTTCGTGCCAAATTAACATAATCGTCGTAGTATTTATTCAGCAGACATTCTACTTATGAGCTTAAGGATAAAATAGATCAACTTCTTATTGAACACTTCTTTTACTGAGTTTACTGCTATATCACACAGTCATTACAATTTCAAAGCATTTCCAGAAAGCTCTAATTTAGATTATCAAAATGATAGATTAAAGGAATCAAATCTGAATACTCCCGACATGAAGATTAATTTCTACTGTTCTAAGTTAAATCCGAAATGTCCAAGATACTGATAATGTCACTAAATAAAAATTGAAACAAACTACCGCACTGGCAATTTTATTCTAGCCTTTTTTCTGGTCGAGGGCTCATATTTCCCAGTACAATTTCTTTCCTTTCATTTTTCACTGTAATCTTTGATTTCTTAAAAATGTTCTGCCGAGTCATCTTTGAAAAATTAAGCATTTCTCGACGTTCAATGTGCTGCTAAAAAATTTTACTTGCCTTTAGAAGAATCCCTTATTGAACAATCTATGTTAAACAATACTTCTTCAATGCAGAACTTACCATCCATCAATGTTTTTCAGAAATTTCTTCTATTGAATATTTTGATTATATCTTTGTTTAGCAATACTCGAGGTTGGTAAACAGTGTTTTATTGTAAAGACAACACAACACACAGATAGGTTAACGTTTCGGCAAAATCGCCTTCATCAGAACCTAAAAAGTCTATGCCAATTGTGTGGTCCGTTCAATGAAACATTATCACTAACGTGATTATTATCATTATTATCATTTAGCGATTTTGCCGAAACGTTAACCTATCTGTGTGTTGTGTTGTCTTTACAATAAAACACTGTTTACCAACCTCGAGTATTGCTAAACAAAGATATAATCAAAATATTCAATAGAAGAAATTTCTGAAAAACATTGATGGATGGTAAGTTCTGCATTGAAGAAGTATTGTTTAACATAGATTGTTCAATAAGGGATTCTTCTAAAGGCAAGTAAAATTTTTTAGCAGCACATTGAACGTCGAGAAATGCTTAATTTTTCAAAGATGACTCGG
>KN716303.1:86046-130258 GCA_000816705.1 Dictyocaulus viviparus | reverse complement strand
TGCTAAACAAAGATATAATCAAAATATTCAATTTACAAATGCCGAGGTTTAAGGATAACCGATCTTGAAAAATTTCTTCTATGTTTTGCTTTTTGTTTTTCCCTACTATTGCTCAGCTTTCTGTTTTTTAGCATTAATACCAACCTAAGGTACTAAATATCACTAAGCCATCCTTACCACGACTTTTATACAGCTCTCCAGTGACTCAATTCCGTACCTCAAACTCTAGGTAACAGAAGCGTGTAGAACATGTTCTACACCGAAAATTGATATTTCACTTTCAATCTAATTAGTTCTTAATTTTTAAGGAAAACTCTATCCAAAAAAAGTGCTTTTCTTGGGGAGAAGATCGCAAAAAGTTTGTGAGAAAAATAATTACGCCCTTCTGCGACTATTTAAATAAAAGGAATAAATATTATCAACCATTCGAATATACAATTTCTACATTCGGGTGTCTTCTCGAACCACTGGAATTTATTAATTTTTTCTTTTGAGCATACGTTTCTTACAATTTACACTATCGCACTTTTTTATAGTACACCAATACCTTAAAAAATGAATGATTAATTCATAAACCTCATTTCTGACTTCATAGATGTCATTTGACTCTCCCAAATTCTTGTCAATCTCTTGTAAATAGTTAATCAAAGACTCAAGTTTGGTGCCATCTCCGAAAATCTGAATGCTAAACATATACTCACGCATAAACCGAGTTTCTGCACATGCTCATGTTGCATGAACGTAAACTGCGAAAGCAAAGTTACTACTGCAAGATGATTAAAAAAATCCAGAAATTTCAACGTTGATCCCATCTCTTTTTTGAAAATACTAATTCATTATGTGTCATAAAATCACGCTCACATATGAGTATAAATGGGATAGGAAAAACGTTCCAACCCTGCACACCTGTTTATCCTTCAGTGCCTGAAGATTGTCCTTCAACTTGCTGGAAATAGAACGAATACTTTTCATCAAGACCTCCTCAGGTCTTGTTCTGCATTCTATAGCCTCATTTTCAATTCGAATTTTCATATCATGAATTGAGGATGATAGCTCAATAACCTTCCCCAAAACCCATTCGTGCTTACTGAGAATCAGATCAACCTTTAATCATAGCTGTTGAAGAAAAAAAAGAGTACAATTACGGCAATAATTCCGAGACTATCAATCGGCACTTACTAGAGCAAATTTCTTGCTCAACTGATCGATGAGAAATCGTACGTGGTTGCTAAAAGGCTCAATGACTTTTGAACGTGCCTTAAAATAAAACTACCGTTTATAAATTACGTGATGTCAAATAAAGTAAGACTCTATTGCACTTTATCGTTTATAGCCTCAACGATCTTTTGAGCTAGAACTGTAACGCGTTGCTTCACGGAGCACTCTACATTGTCTTCAACCACAATACCAAACGATCGTTCTACCAGGACACTGACAACGTCCAAAAAGACATTTGTACTCTCTGCTAGCTTTGCTGCAGGAACCTGAACAATCGTTACATAAAATAGAATGCATTCTTCCACCACCACAGAATATTCTTTTAGTGGAGTAGTTTTTCGACGAGAATACGTGCATCAGCAGGTGCATTAGTGCGAAAACCGACCTTTGCCACGCGTATACCTTCATTCACGGCGTGCCAGATTTTCTGCTCGATCAATTGCTCAGCATTTCGAATAGCGCAGAGCATGCTCAGACCTGCCTTTCGTGCTTCTTCAATAGTATTGAGAATAAGAAGAGCACATCCAGTGGACAATGTCAAACTAACCTAAATGAAATAACAGTAATGTACGAGAAAATGCATGAAATATGTTTTCAAATTATGACATATTATGACGGATTTAAATACCATTCGAGAGCTACAGCAGTAGTCAATGTGAAAACAAAGCATGATCCAATAACGGACATTTCACAAAAATGTACCAAAATGAACTACAGCAAAAACATTAACAAAACATCCAATGATTACGCTTCTTTAAAAATGTTGGTAATATAAATTATCGTATTAACTTGAGTTGCCACTACAGCTGCTCCGAGACCAAACGTTCCGCCACGTACAGCGAAATCTGTCGATGTTTCGACGACAGCTTTCGTCTTTTCAATACCTATAAATACACCAAGACTGTTAAACGTAATACATGAGAAAGAAAATGACAATAAACTTGACACAAATTACAAATCACCATATGAGAAACAAACAAACACCTTAACTTTTGCAACTTTTGGAAAAGTAGAAATTCCAAAAGCACAGCAATAATTTTATCTAATTCGACAATCAACTGTGATAATAGACTGAAATGTAACTGTGACTTTTTGGTAGAGAAATAAAGAGGTAACGAAACTAATCAGTCAATTATGAACATTAAGGACGAACTAAGATAAGTAATGAATTTGATACTAAAGAAATATAAAAGCACAGCACTAAGTCAACCCGACTTCGTAGTAGACGTAATACATTCATCATAAAGCAAACAAAAATGATCTCATATTTTGCTTTTTCCTAGTTTCAATTCTCACCACAAAATTCTTCAAAAGATAAAGCGTAAAGCCTTGTAAATACTTTTTTTATTCGCGAATATTCGTTCATGCATCCAGACATAGAATGTGCTCATAGCATAATAGCATCTGCATCAGCAATTTCAACAGGTGAAATACAGTAATTCACATCACGAAAGAGGACATATTATTCACTAAATCACCTGTATTGTATACTGAGGCAACAATTTCTTTAGGGCGAACATAGCAATTTCGATGGACTTCCAAAATCTTCTTTGCTGCAGTATTCACAACAGTGAAAACACCAGCCTCTATACGATTCAAAGCGGACTCGAGAAGCCGAGATCTGTGTTTGGTCCAATCATACGTAGCGACTGCCTGAAATAATGGAAAACGCGTTATAGAAGCAATCGCAATATTGTTGTGTTGGAATGTGAAATCTAAAAACGAGTAGGTAGACACCTGCTTAATACAGGGGTATTGTAACAGATGGCTGTAATGGTCGAAATAATTCAGTTCACCTTGCTGTTGATCGTCACCTGCCAGATTCTCATCAGCATCCATTGTAAAATCTCTGAGACAATTATTCGTGTTGAAAAAACTGATCAGAAATGAGAACGAGCAAGGTTATTAGGCGAGAGCGCAATGGTATAAAAAATGTCATTACTTAACGATTTCTTCAATGAACCTTCGCCAACAGCAATCGATATCGACAATCGGAATTAATGACGCTGAACTACTGTAGAGTAATGGAGATTAGAAATATTAAAAGCATTTTCTAACCATGTGGTGAATCGGGATAGAATAAATTACAAGCACAATAGTACAAATATTCATCAAGAAAACAGCATAGAAAGAAATCAGTTGGTTAGCATGGTTTTATGATTCGTTACTCATACTAATTGAATCATATTTAATCAACAACTTTAATAAAATATGCAGATAAGAATTCGCCATATCATTCGGAGTGATGAGAAAAAATGTCGGTTGTTCCGGTGATCGGAGGTCTTTTAAGTGCTCGTCCATCATCACATAGGTCAAAGTACTCACATTTTCCTTACACGTATATCGCACTCATGTGCCACAATAAAGTGCACAGTTCTCTGAGAAATGCTGATCTTCAGATTACTATAATTGGTAACATCGTTAAATTAATGTACAACAAATCCGATAGTTGCTCAAAAAAAATTATGGTGAATTAAGAGTAACGCAGTTTAGATCAGGTCAAAGTTCAAAGATCAAATTAAAAGATGAAAATGATATGAAAGTGATACTTATTGAAACAAATAAGATGCCTCATTTACTTCGTCAAGCCGATAACAAATTCGA
This sequence comes from Dictyocaulus viviparus, assembly GCA_000816705.1. Classification (NCBI taxonomy): domain Eukaryota; kingdom Metazoa; phylum Nematoda; class Chromadorea; order Rhabditida; family Metastrongylidae; genus Dictyocaulus; species Dictyocaulus viviparus. The sequence continues at coordinate 126,436 of KN716303.1, read as the reverse complement.
CATGGCGATATAATTTATTGAAAGTTTCTAAATATTAATATGTTAAAATCAACAATTTTCCTTGGCTTTTCATTCACCCTGTTGCAGCGACGGGCTCATTTCAAATACAGCGTAAAAATATAGTCTAACCATTCGACGAGATATAGAGGTTAAATACTATTAAAAAATCCCAGAATTTTTCTAAAATGAATTACGACTCTAGAAATCTGGAAAAAAATCTGAGCAACGTTGACCCAGTGGATAATGATCAACCGAAAGCCAATAAGTCATAGTGGCATCAGTTGGCAATTTCCTTAGAACCATATCTATGTATGTAATTGTTGGTTAATAGCTATAGCAGCACCACTGCCAACAGAAAAAGCGGACAACTACTATTAATAAACATATCTAGCTATTTCATTTTTAGTCTGAACATTACTAACACATGTCGTTCATCTTGCTAACGTTGAAAGACTTTTGAAGAAGTAGTAGTACGGCCATAGATATCGTATTGCCTTTTCAGAAGTTTTCTTATAATGCGTATTACAACGTCAATGAGAGCTTTGTTGCCGATTTAGTACAAAAAGGAAACGATAAACATTAGCGAACGAAACATTCCGTTTTTCACTATGCACACAGTGAGTCGTGCTTAATTATTTATTAGTCTTAAAGCAGTTTCACTAAGTGTTAAAACAGTAATATGATTAATAACATATTAAGTCATGCATGAATCTATCAACGATATATTCGATTTCCATTATTAATGCACTGTTAAAAAAGTACCACCTCATGTACATGTGCGGAATTAGCATTTCGGCTAAGTAGTTATTGAACTAAATAATTCCACATCAGATATATCAAATTCGAAAGCACGACAAAAGAAAACCCGAAATCGGCAAATCGATGGTGCAAGTGTACGAATAAACAAACAAAATTGGCACCTCGAAATCACTATTAGCCTCCTTAACCGATCTCTAAAATAGGGACTGACAGAAGAGCTGAGAGTGACATTCTTTCGACATCTGAGAGCTCCCGCATCCTTTTTTAAAATTTTGTGTTTTAGTAGTTGTTAGCTTATTGTCTAATATCTCTTACCGTATTACTATTCACTCATAACCTCTAATGCAACATCTTTTCACCTTGTGTGTGTGACCAGTCATTGATATATCATTATATGATGATAATATCATGTAACTACCTATTGTAATCGCATTGAGTCAATTTTTATTGTATTATTCTCGTTATTGTTGATAAATTATTTCGCTGTATTGTTTAAAATGAAGCTTTCATTACTAGAATTTGAGGGCGTAGTCCGTTGCCGCACCTAAAATGTCCGTGTCAGTGATCTACTCAAGTCATTGTACAGACCGGGCACGCATTCAACCACTTCCACGGTGTCACGTTGAACACAAATGCGAAGGCGCATCTGCGCTACAAGGGATTAATCAACGCCAAAAATTGTTTTATTATCTTTATATTATCAAGGTGATTGACATCATCCAAGCGCTTAGAATGATGTCAAATGCATGGAAATAATCGTCTAAGCAGCCATTTTCAATTTTGCCTAAAATTATTCATCATTCTTCTTGTCCATGTTTTTTTGTCTTTTTTTCTATCTTCTTCTATCTCGTGCAAACTCACTTCCCTTTGTTTTTCTCCGATTACCGCAGCTATTGTAAATATTCTGGTATAAGCCTGAGAATAATCTCGCAAATCACGTGATAAAGTTGGCCTGCGCACGTGTTGATTTGAGGTGCAACGCAAGTTGGGTCTGTTATCAGTATATCGATAAAGTATTGGCATGAGTGCAATTTTCTGTAAATTCTTTTCATTATCGTCCATTCTCATAGTTTTAAAATAATTTGAACCATCAATGTACAGCTTCTTCGGATTACCAAAACATTATTGTTCGTTGAACAGAAAAATCATTTGAAACATTCATTAGGTAGAATGAAACAAACAAAATTTGAGAGGATTGTACGTCGACTTCACTAAAATTTAACATAAGAAACATTAGACAACAGACAAAATATTGCGGAGATGTTTACTTAGGAATCAATACATTCACATCTTCTCTACGACAACTTGCATTGAAAAATACAAACATGCTCCTTGTGATGATCATAAGTCGCGATCTGTTCTTTATAAAAGTTATAAGCCTCAAAATACTGTCTATGAGACTCTACAAATTTTTTTCTGACGATTTCAACTGCGACTTCAGTAATACGTCTCTAACTGTGGTAGCACTCACCAATCTCCAATAAAATTGTAATGAACAGATGAACCCATAAAAGAATAGGGGGTTTTTTCTGCTCGCTTCTTCAATTAACATGCATCAATAACTCGTTCAATTCATGAAAATTTATACTACTAAGTAAGCAGTGACACTGTACAGAGCAAGCGCAACTCTGTATAGAACTTATAAGCCACTTATTTGACTACAATGTGTTCTTCTAATTAAAACAATTTACTGTAAAATAATAATATAACACTGATAACAAGCAGATGTTATGAAAGCAACGATTGGTAGCATATAGGAAATGGTATTGAGTCCTATTGCTTTTAAAACTAAACTAGGATACACAGCTACTTCATTGGCCGAATACCATAACCAACGTTTAGCAAGCCGGCAAAGATCTTAAAGATGTATCATATGCTCAAAATGATAGATCTACATTGATAGCAAAACACAAATGGGTCTGTCATATAATAAGAGCTCTAGAAAGGATACCATGAGAATGCACTCGTTTTTCTAGTTAGCTAATTTCTTCAGAAGAATCGTCAAAGTCAGCTAATACTTGTTATGATTGTGCGATTGTTTAGTGCAATGAATATAATAGACAGTGGAATGAAGTGGAAGACATTAGAGAAGAAGCATAGGCTATCCTCGATAATCCCTAATATGCTACCGAGCTTTCAAATTTAAATAATCATTTAAAGAATGTGGCATAACAACCAAAGATGAAGGTGTTCACAAATTCTATGGAAAACCGAATTTAGACAAATTTTTCATCGACATTTTTTTAAAACCAGGTTTCTTGCGATAATCCTTCAAATATTCGCTTTTTTTCATATTCTGCGACAATCTCCTTTAGTTGAAATTTATTACCTGCGGTGTCAAATGTGCCTTTGTTAAAATGATAGTTAGTTCTATTCTTGTATTAATATGTATAGAGAGAATTGCGATGAAAACCTTTCTGTTATATGCAACTAATTATTTACCGAATAACTTCTTCTTCATGTGCCTTTTGCCCATCTGTAGTAATTTCTTTTCATTGTATAAACGAACCTTCCCTCGTTTTTAACGCTCATTTTTCTAGATCTGGCAGACAAGATAAATTTTAAAGAACAAGAGTGTAAGCTCCGCGGTCTGCTAGGAGTGCAGTTACTTATCTCTGAAGTTCAAATGCACACTTCCACATAAGGGTTTCTTAAATTTGAAACCTATCAATCTTAATTTAGTTTTTTTGCACCATTAATTTTGTTTAACATGTTTTTTTTCAGAGAACTGTTAACAACCCTGGAAGAATTGATGCCTTGTAGAGATCCTTTCCCTGAAGAAATAGTGGAGGTCCAGCTGAGCAATCCCTTGAGCATTATTTGATGCTTTTTTTAGTTGCTAGAGAAATTCGTTTTGATCTTCTCATCTGAAAGACTGGAATATATTTGGGATATTCGATTCATTCCTATGGTTTTTTCTCAAACAACCAGCCTTCGTTCTGGTTTCTTTTACCTCTGGGATCGGATAGCGCTTCTCACATCGTTCCCATTCTCGCACTGAAATCTCTGATGACAAATTTGAAAAGCAACTATCTTTTTGCAGTCATTTTTTCTAGAAGATTGTAAAGTGCGTTTAATCCATGTTTATCTGCTGCACCGAGAGGTGAACAGTAATTGAATTTTATTGTGATGCCGTGGATGGAGACGGAGTATAAAAAAACAGGAAGATCGTAATATTCGACGAGATAAGTAATAAATGGTATTCCACGTAGCCTATATCAGTGACATTCTGTGCAGAGAACTTCTTCATGGATAACAAGGGTTCCTTTCGTCTCTAGTGCTAATTCGTAGAATGTAATGCCTAAATAGCTTTAAAGAATGCACAAAGATCTAGTCTGGTGTGTAAAAATTGGAAAGCATTCTACATGGAATACTGTTTTCATTCCCTCAGTCTCACAGACTTTAGTCCGATCCCAAGATTTGGTCGTCTTTCAAAGCTTGTCTTGAGCCCTACAGCATAGACGAAAGGTTTCAGAGTGTGAGGCAATTAAGGAGGATGGTTACTGATGTAGCTTGTTCTGTGGAATCTTAAAGAAACTCTGTTGAAGAATCGTCTTTACCATAAGTTCGAATCTTATCTACAGAAATGGTAATCTGTAATAAATCGTTGATTATAGTGTTTGAAGATGAGAGTAAATGGTTTATCAATAGTTATCCGTCTTGTCAAGTGTGTCGTCCGTAATTACACGAAACATCCTTAAAACAATCTAATTTTGATTTGTATTTGTCTTGTTTAATTTTAATTTTTGGTTTTGTGATGTTTCCTTCCAATAGTCAAACCAAAGATGTACCGATGAGTAGTTATGCGAGCTGTTATGCTAGAATGTTGGTAGTAAGTCTCATGTATTGGTTATCTTAAAAATTAGAATACACTTCTATTTATTCTTTCATTTATGTTTGTGCTTCATTGTTGAGTATTTAGCTTCCTCATCATTTTCCTCCAGTTTTTTGTACACCGAAAATTGGCAATAATTTGTTCAAAGTTTTTATTTCTGGGCACTCCTGAGGTCTTAGTCTGTAAAAGAAAGGCCTAGAAATATTTTAGTCTAACGAACTACGAATTTCTTATATTGTGATTAAAATAAACGTCTCAGTTGTTTTTAATCAAGTTTTTTCAACGTATTCATATCACTGTTTCTTCAATAGTTTACTCAATTCATCCTATTGAGTGATTCATTTCAATATAATGAAGTGTGTTTATCTAGTTTCTTTAAAAACTATTCAGATGAGTCAACAACGTGGAGCGATTACTTTGCACAGAAATGGTACCATAGCACTGCGAATATTGGCGAAGCCTGGAGCAAAATCAACTGCAATAACTGGTCCGCACTTGTTTTCTAACAAATCTTGATTTAATACAAGAATCGCGTTTAGTGAAATTTACGGTTGCTTAGCTTAATTTCATAAAATTACCGCTTTATTTTCGTATTAGATGTTGGAGAAGATGGAATCGGAGTAGCCATTGGTGCACCACCGCGTGAAGGGGAAGCAAATGAGGAACTAGTCAGTTTCATAGGAAAAATATTGGATTTGAAGAAAAGCGAAATAGCACTGGATAAAGTATCTCTTCTTAATTGAATTGTAGTAGCTTAACGAATATTTAAGTTTGTTGTTTTCGTATTTCCTAGGGTGGGAAGTCTCGTCTGAAAACTTTGCTGATTACGTCGTCTAGGGTTTCTTATGAAGAAGTAGTAACAAAACTAAGGAAAGAAGCAAAGGCGTAATTTTATAGATTCGATGTTTTTGTAGCCATTATACATAACTTTTTCTTGATTTCTGATATGTCGTTTGACGTGGTTGCTATTATGATCTATTGTGAACCTGAAATTCTAAAGAAATAATCTTTCGTATTTTGGACGTTTTATGGTAAGGTAGCTTATCAGTATTTTTTCAACCATGATATAATATTTCCCCAATACCTTTCATCACATTCGATTTCTTATATTACCAGAATAAAGTTTGTTTTTTTGTCTCAACATGTTAAAATCGCAGTCAAGTTTCGCACCAAAAGAGAAAGAGGAAAACACTGTTGCTCACTACTCGAATGGTCTAATTATGACAAAATAGTATTAGTATCAACACCCAAAAGTGTTTTAACAGATTTTTTTCAAGGTCATACGTGCGGTTTAGCTATTCTACTTGAGAATAATATTACTAGTAAACACGAAGATTACTAACGCTATTTATTGGAACTCTGATATTCTCTGTAATTAATTGTATTGGTGTTTTTTCTTCCCACAATTTTTCTTCAGTTGAATATCAATACAACATATATTTTCCAATTTTTTCTAGAGGCGGTGCTATCCGAAATTTTTTCTAACTTTCTTATCCTTGATCTCACATTATTGTCAATGAAGGCGTTATATGTTTGGTTGAGCTCCTCTTTCCTGTTTCAGTATTTTTTGAAATGATATATGGATTCGGTGTTGATAAATGACATTGTATTTAAATAATTTGTTTATTAATAGAAAAAGTACTCTGTCTAGAAATACCATTGTTGTTTGTTTTATCCACAAATAAAGTTCTGATTTTATGGAGCTATAGTAAAGCAGGAAGATTGACATGATTCTCTTTGGACTCTTTTTCCTCAATATAAATAATGAATCACAAAAATATGTTTTGAATTTACTAAAATTTGTTATGAGGCATAAAATATATAATTGCTAAAGAATTTGATATGGTCCGTTGTATAGGTTTTTGTACCATGTTTAATAGGCTCAAAGAATGGATTCTAGAAAGTTCATCAGTGTACTATGAGACTCTTCAATGCATTAGTCCGCGTGTTCATTGATCTCAGGTTTTGCCTCTTCGCGCCCTATAATCATAAACAATTGATGTTCTTATCAGTAACCTATGTTGCGTACAACTGCATAATTGGAGATTAATAACCAGTAGAAGAACTAAAGCCTTATCTTTGTTTTAGACGTTTTTGAAATTTATTATTATGTTATATCAAACCATTATTCTTTGTGGTTTATGTACTAAGTGTGTTTCATTACTCACGATTTTCTTTTTTGTATTCAATTCACATCCTCGATTTCGCTTCTGTATGTTGATGTTGTTTTGTTTCTCATCATATTTTCTTACTATTTTTTAATACTTTCAAACGAAACAACATATTCATGATGTGCCACATTTAAGCAGAAATGTTTGGGTTGCATTTTTTGATATTCTCTGACAAGGTTGTTTTGTCTTCGTAGAGTTCGTCTTACTTCATGACATGGGGAAAATCAGAAGCGATTTTGTTCATGTTCTTTGATTTCAAGATAGAGTGCCAATAATCGCGTTCTATAAATTTGATCTCTCTTACATGACATTATTGCTATTAAGATTATATATTATTATTAAGACATTTTTACTAGTCCACATATAGAAAGTACTCAAATATAAGATAGATTCGTCAGATCGTTGGGTAGTGTTGATTTTCCTATTGGTCTTTTCAGTTTCTTCTTCATAATTTCATATACTCGGATATCGTACTAGTTTCTATGTTCATTTGTGAGTTTAGCTAATGTTTTAGATCAATGGCGATTATGCAACTATTAATGCTCACTGGAGTAACAAAATTTACCGTAGTGAGTTGTATTTTTGGAAGTGTATTATCTCTAACAAGCAGCTGTTAAGTTTTCAAGTTCCAGACCCTCTTCCACTTAGTCCAATTAATTTTCGTTAGTTGAATATTCCATCTCGAATATCTATATTTTAGGGATCAAAAGATGACTGTTGTTCTTGCAGTATGTACAAAGACTTTGAAAAGGATGCTGCTTGCGGGAAAGACGGATATTTAATACACTTTGGCCTCAAGAATTGCTTAAAATTTTCTTCACCAGGTGTAATTTCGAACATTAATTTTAGATATAATAATTACTGCATTTTTAATTTACAAGAATTGTAATTGTATTTTCAATTCTACAATAGTATTACACTATCTGTAATTAGGTTGAGTTGTCCGCAAAATACGGAACCTCATGCGGGACTCGAACTCACATTCACAAATATCCGGTCAGATATTAATCTAAGATTAGATATATCGATATCATACCACCATAACCTAATATAGTGTATAGTAAACAGAATAATCGCCATGAAGTTTATATCTATAGTATCTATTTATGGATTTTACTTCTATGAAATTAAATTCATCTTACTAGTGTTTCAACTGTAGTAGGATGAGCGCAGTCTGATTCATCCTCATGAGGTCGAGATATATGCAATCTTTCGTACCAACTGCAGCTTTGGCGATCAACGTCAATTTTTTAGTACAATATTTTAGAGGTCAAATCATATTTCTCCAGCGAAGGACGAAAATTCTTGCAGTGTACAACAAACTGTTTAATCCTCTATCTTAGAAACTTGCTCAAAGTAAGTAACGTTTATTCCAATCATAATTTTTCTTTATCGAATTCGTTCGAGTCGTAGTTTGGGTCAATCAACTTTATAACTTTTGGTTCGGAAATTCCATTCTGTATACCTGGCTGGAATCATTACTACAACATATATTTTGGCAAATCAAGATCATGAATTTCTGCTTATGTTTGAACGATATCGTACACATTACACTGAACATCTATCATGAGAAACAAATCGTTGGCGACTTTGTTATTTGTGGATGAATTAACGATAACAAATCTACCAAATAATTTCTCCATTACTACTTTTTGGCGTGTGGAACTTATTTATTAATATTTGTTTCGTAGTACTTTTGAATAGATGTGACATCCAGTATTTTTCGAAGAGTACTATTCTTCGATTCAGTTTTGATTACAAAGATCAAATTAAAAAGGAATTCAAACATACAAAAACAACATATGTTATGTTTTAAGTTATATTAGGAAATTGGGGAAATTCTACTCACAAATTACGGAGATTCAAACAATTAAGCTCGAATATCTTCATATTACGTCCTTAATAGAGGGACACCGTGAACATCCGCTATTCCTCGCACCGCGTTTGACGTCGTTTTTGCGTACGTTTTGTTAGAAGAAAACGAACTAAAACATTTGTTTGTTTTGCGTTTGAATTAAAAACATATTGGAAAATACACAATTGCATAGAAGTGGGTATGGATGACTTGATTAATTTGATAGGCTGGGTGTTGGAACATGCTTCATTTATGGAGTTGTGGGAATTTGAAGAAAAGCTGAATTATAACGGTTTAGGCGGAATAGTTGTTAGTCGATTTCGTCGTCACTTTCTCGTAAATTAACTCCATCTAAAATGTTACTTTACACCCTCTAAACTAACTAGAACATAACTATCTCATATAACGATATTCAGTACTAAAAATTGAAGATCTTCTAAATCAGTACATTAATGGCATGCTGAAATTAATGTCGAACATGTGATCCATCAACTACATAAAATTTGAACAAATTACTGGTTGAATCGAAGTTGTTTGTTGACAAGAGCACTGAATTATTATAGAGTTCCTGTCAAGATTCTGATTATGCTAAAAAATCCCGAAGTGTTACATTTTATTTTTACTATTTCCCTCTAGTTACATAATTATGTGGCTTGAATATGTTGTTTTTTTTCTGACTGAAAATTGCAGGAATAGATTGGTTGGTTTTCTTTTATGATAGGTTCTTAGCATATTCTCAATTCTTGAGACTTCAGTGATGTTGGGTTAAAAGATTTTTCACCTTAAGAATTAATTGCTTATTTATAAATACAGCTGCATTTCAGAGAAGACAACTCAGTTGTGATGAGATTCAGGACTACGCCTTCGAAAGTCACGTAGACTGCTACGTCAACTGTGATTTTTGCAAAATATGTAAGACGGAAAAAGTAGCCTTTTTGAGAAGCTACGATATGAAGGATTTCTTTTCTGTTAAAGCTATTTCTTCTATGTTCCAACTTATGCAAGCATGTGGTCCCCTGTCGTGTTTTTTATTTTCTTAGTCCACGTGTATTCTAAGTATATATTTGTATTTACTTTTATTCGTAAGACATTATTCTCTCGTCCGAAAATGACGTACTATTCTTTACAAAGATTATTGGAATAGATTTGTTTTTCTAATAGTTTAAATTCCATGTGTTTGACGTGTTTCAAACAAAATGTTGAATGGACTGCTCAAAGGCGTATTCTAGAAACTAAAAGAAACTACAGTTTGCTATAAAATCTGTTTTGCTATGGCTATCTTATGCGAAAAATCGGAACTTGTTGAAAATCCGTAATTTCTTTCTATTTAATTGCATTTTTGCAATGATATTACAATGTCCACAGTTGTGCTGAGATGGCCGCAAAACTCGGAACCTCAGGCGGGTTTCGTACCCGCACTTACAGATATCCGGTCTGTATCCCGCAGTTATCAGCTTAACTGGATGTAATGCCGATATCGGCTCGCCAGATCGTACCCGTTAGCGGGCGAGTGGTGATAATGGTTACCCACTCACTATAAGTGAAGCATTGAGTGGTCGCAGAGCAAGAGCCTCGGTGATGTAATGGTAAGCACGGCAGAACGGATATCTGTAAGTGGGGTACGAGTCCCGCCTGAGGTTCCGAGTTTTGCGGCCATCTCAGCACAACTGTGGACATTGTTGAAAACCATTTGTCAATCAGAAAAGCACTTTAATGTATGAAGAACATAGCTGAGTGCCTTATGCTTGATTTAAGCGTTACAAAGTGCATTTCAATGGCTGCTATTCTATTATAAAATAAGAGTACTGCAGTGGTTGAGGAAGAGTCGATACGCTGTCAAAATGGATGTTCTGCGAATTTTTTGTGTATTTTATATACTCGATGTTTTTTCTACTCAGATTTTGTAATTTAGAATGAAACGTGGATCAACTAATTGCATTTCATCTATCCAAATCAGAAGTGTTTGGTAGGGCGTGAGAAAACTTCTAAATGGCCCGTTCATGCCACGCAGGACAAGTCCGTTGGATATAGTAGCCTCGGTGGAATTTCTCACCTTAGGTTCCTAGTTTTTGGAAAAAACCACAAAGCACCATGTGACCTAGCATTATGATGCAGAATGGTGTTCTTCCTATTTAGAATTGTCGACCTGTTTTCGTGGGGTATAGCCTTTAAATTATCCAGTTGCTTATGACACTTCTCCGAATTGAAATTCTGAGTCGATTTAGAAAGCTCATAATGACTGGTCTTCGAATGTCCCACCATAGACACAACATTCTCTTAATCATGGTCAAATATGGTTAAAAGGGGTGAAAGTACTAGATTTATCCGGGTCACAGTACGCCGTTTTACCTGCGATGTTCCCGTAGATAATGTAGTGTTAATCTCCAGTTACTCTTTGGTTCAAGAAAGACTCTTTCGTTCGCAAGCAAACATGTGCATATGACGCCTCGGTCATCCATTTTTCGACTTAATAAAGTGGCATCCATATTGAATAATTCCACACCAAGCCTACCTTCCAAATACTGTATAGTGGCTCGGCTTCGGTAGCAGTGAAGTTCATTCCAAATTTGGCGATTAATCTCAAACTTGTATAAATAAACTTTTATTAAAATTAGAAAAATACGAATTCTGAATCGATGGCGATACGAAACAGAGTGATTGTGAGAGTATGAATAGACTTCCATGAGAGTATTAGAGCAGAGAGGTGTAGAAACGGTGTGGCTGTGGGTGAACAGGAGTTTCCTTGGTCGAAGAATCGAATGTTCGAATTAAATGCGGCTTCGAAATAAGAGCTAGATAGCGAACTATTGATTGCAGTATTGACAGAAGAAGTCGATTGAAGTGCAGTAGGATAAAGTTGATAAGCTTTCATAGCGTTATGCTATTAGATAGGTATGATGGTGATATAATTGTCATCACTTTTTTCTAAGAATAGTGGTTTATGGGAGAATGGCGAGGAAGGTAGCAAGCCTTTGCTACATACGGTCGGAAATGCTTTGCTGAGGAGAATTAGGCCGTTCTTCGAATTAAGCTGTTATTGGCGTAAAAGGATTTTCTCCAACATGGTTTTGACAACATCGTCTTCGGTCAAACGTGGTTGCCCATTACGTGGTTTATCAAAAAGGTCAAAATCAATTCAAATTCTTTGAACCATTTTCTCTATGTATTTGTAGAGAATACTCGGAAGAGTCACCCAAATTAAATGCAAGGGAAATTGATTCTATATATCGTATGGATGTCTGGTCGCTGAGTCATTAAGCCTCTGGTGCCAACACAAGGAAGGGTCACAAGTATTTCAACATCCAGGCTCCGCCCACTCCTGCATCCCCTATATAAGCATACGCAGCAACTAGCCTCTCCTTACTCATGACCCTACTACTCATCCTCTCCTTACTCATCTCCTCTAACGCAATCCCCTTTCGTCCTTGCTATTGAAGTGACTGTCGCAATGTCATTACATTGCAACTCTCATACAATTTCTATCATTCCCACCTTTTTTATTTGATAGTTAATCATTATCTGATTGTATAATCACGTCCTTATTAATCCTATTATGTATGTTCTTGGTTCATCGTTATTGTAGTCGTAGTGTAGTATATTTATGTATTGTGTAAATAAAGGTTTAATTACCCAAGTTTGAGGTCTGGCTGTCGACTCCTAACTGGGTAACACCTAGTGTAGCGCTGCCTTTACTTCTGACGAAGACACGCACTCAACTCTGCCACTACAGTATTATCAAAAACCTTGCCTTTACCAAACACTCAGCAAATTTCTACATGCCTATGTATCATTTCTTGTTCGTTAAAATTCATATGGAACGGTGGTAAGATGAAATCTATCAGTAGCGATGGGTACACTATCGCTTTGCACTTCAGTCTGACGTGAATCAATTTGTTTTTGTTGATTTGCTACTTCGGTATGTATGCATAAGGCGATAAAGATAGAGACGAATATAGATGAACATTTTTCATGCCATTGTAGAATTATCCCAATCAACTTATTATAACTGATTGGACTGTATGTGAATTCAAATAGTTCCCGTGAAACATCGCTCAGAAAATACAAAACATCCTTGGCTTCGTGGAATGCAGTATTTGTCACTGCATCTGTCTTGTTAGGAGTAACTCACAAGTATTACTTCATTCTTATTAGTTGTTTTTCCTTAATGCTAGTCGCTATCACACCCATCTTGCAGGTGGTCATCGAAGAGGTCGTTTTCATTCACTTGTGCTCTACTCTGTATTCTTCTTTTCCGTTCATTATCGTTCATTCATCAAATGAGCAGTTTTTATGTGCTTCGCTCTTAAGGACTAATTTTCCGAATCAGAAGGTGAGTTACATTTCTACAGTCTGCTGTGCAAAGTCGTGCTATTGTGATCATGTCTGTTCCTAATACGACACCATTTCAGCGTTCTGTTTATAGTTCATGAAATATTCAACATAGTTGAAGTATCAACATATTACACTTTTCAGCAGAGCTTTGACAAAGGCATGTAATTGAAAAGGTAATCATTGACTCAAGTGACAAGTGACATTATTAACGCTGGTCGTATCTCTTTTAGCAAATTTGCTTTCTTCATTTCACATCGGTCGACCTTAATTTGATTGCTCTTTCACCATGAGTTTCTCAAAATGAACTTTATTGTCACCCATTACTTTTTTCCAACGCTGCATTATCCATTTAACAACATTTTTGCTACATTCGTACTTTTCGAAAATAAAACAGTTTCATCTTTGAATAGAAAATTTGGTGAGAAATTTTAGTTGATTCTTGAGCGCTTTTTCCCAGTCTAACGGTTTAATAATTTATGCAGGCACAGTTACACGTTTTGATGGTCAAGTGCTATTAGCAATAGCACAACTTTCGTTTTATCGTCATAGACTTCCTTTTGGTAGTCAACGGCGCGTGCAGCAGCATCGTTGAGAAATTGTGCTTGTTTAACAGGTTAAGCTTAATCCAGCTTTCTAGTACACGCAACAAGATATTTTTGTTGAAGTGCTCGCAGCGCAGGCACATGAAACGAGATGTGGTGTGATTTTGAGTGTTCCTGCCATAAACGAACATTCTTCTGTGATTTGATCTTGCGCAAAGCTCTCCAGTGGTCTGTAATATTTTCATACTGTAAAAAGGTGGCGATATTGTGTAATATTTGATCATGTTGAAGCCTATTTGTCTCATTCCGGTACATTTTGAATTGAATTTCCAGGAATGTAACTGGGTAATGTTATCATTGATCGATACTTCCAATGTGATCTGAAGACGTTTAATTCACTATAGATATAAAAAGGCGTAGTTGATCTAAAAAGCAGAACTGCCAGCTCACATAACAACACTATCCGACTATAACAACTGAAAGCACAAATGAAAATTCAAAAAAACTAAGTGGTGCATACAAAGAAGATGAAGAGTGTTTGTCTTTTTTTTTTCATGTCCTTTACAGATCGTAGACCATTCAAAGTTTTAAAAAATTGAGGATTATGAGAATTTTATAAGTTGAGGAAGAAAAGGAATTCGAAACTTCTTGGGTGGTCCATTAAACATGTAATCGTGTAATCATTAAAAAACATGCAATATGCAATCGTGTGATCCATTCCGTGTGTTCAGCGCAACTTTGGGTGAAATAACTGAGGTCGTTCCCGTGTCTTTAACGAATATTTCGATGGTGATTCGCGAAAGCATAATATCATGAAGGTTTCAATCTAAAGCGTCAACGATGACAATATTACAAAATGAGGAATTATGATAAATTGAAGAGTGGTAATCACTCTATCTCGACAAAGTGATTGTAATGGTATAAACATTTTTGTTGACTTTTATCAACTTAGATAAGTAGCTAATTTTCCTATAATTCTAATAATATGAAAATAGTAATGCTGTTTATAATTTGAGCCTAACTAAAAAATTTAATGCATTGTTGCAGTTGAACGTATAAAGCGAGTGTTTACAATAATAACAATATTTTTGGATGATGGACAATATTGAAATGCTATTTTCCTATCTCCAATATTGGAATATTTTCTTGTAACAATGACTAGGTGAAATTAATAAAGAACATTCATTAGATTAAAAGCATTAAATGAATTTTGTACTGATAGGATTGAGGAGAACTTCATCTAGATCACACGAATTCTCGTTAATAGTGGACATAATTGAGCTGGACCAACAAAGCCTCTAGTCTGGCTATCATCCAGATGCTCTTCTCTTACTGCATTTGATATCCAATAGAATCTAATTACCTATGACTCGTGTTCACTAATATCGTTCATACGTTTCACTTGTCATTCCCGCCTAATCTTCGAGAGTTTTGAATTTTACATCTATTTATATCTGCGTCTTTATTTTTGATTAATGACGCGTATTGTAAATTCAGATTTCCTCTCTCACTTGCCTAGTGGGAAAAAATACAACATAACTTTTTTAGTGGCAGATCAGATCGCGTAAAGTGACCTTTGATCTGCTTCCGGCATGTTCACATTTTCGAGACATTCGTTGAGACAAAAATAACCATTGTGTCAAAATACTGGGCTTGCAGCTCTACATTATTTGTGTTTATCCTTACATGAAGTATTTTTCCACGTGTATTGAGAAATTTGGCATATTCCATTCATTTTTTTTTTCTCACTCAACTGACGGAACATGGTGATGGTCTTTTGCGTGCATGGCGACATTGGCGCGGCCCATTCCGTGATCATAAAATCGTTGTTAGCTGTGAGTATAGCTTATTGACATTAAACCTTGAACACGTCTGTTTATTTTGCAGGTGATCGACCAGGCGGATAATTGCATCCTTTTAAGTGCCATTTTACAGTGGCTTTTGTTCATCTGTTGTCTTTTCTTCTCGTTCGGTGACTAGTTCATCTATGCCTCGCTTTCTACACGTACTCTTCCGGATTTTGCAAACGAGACAAGTCAGTGTTGCAGAGTCCGGCTTGATGGTGCATTTGTCTATTATATTCAAGACTTCTTTAAAGCGTTTTCTGAGTGGGTAGTTAAATCCTTGATGAAGTTGAGGTATCAAACAGAGTCTCTGATGCGTAGCAAAGAGCTGGAAGAACTATGGAAAAGAAAGGTGAGCGAGTATTCTCGGATCTGTTAATTGATCAGCTTTTTTTCAGAGGTCCCTACGGAGCCCATGTGGTTTTCCGTCTATTCAATTCGTTTCTCATATCCTTCTTCATGACCATAAGTTGTCCAAGTCTTACGTAAGACTTAGTTCCTTCGAATAAAATCTTCGCTTTTCATTCCAATCTTCATTTGGCTTCCATTTCACCATGAATTTTCCTTGAACTGGGTTTCCTTCTTATTCGCAGCACCATACTTTTCAAACTTCTTCGAATTTGTTCAACGTCATCTGTGCTTTGTCCGTACTTGCCGAAAACAAGATGCTGTAGTAAGGCACCAATTTCAGTCAAAAATTATTGCCATTGGCTTTTTCATCAAACAAATCGTGTGCAGTACACATCTTAATAAGCATCATTACCATGGTGGCTTACGGATTCGAGAGATAAGCGAATTTTTCTAAGTCATTAGCATCATTAAGTAATGTGGCCGGTAAAACTTCGAGTGGTTTTTCCCAATCTATATTGACATATTTGCTTGAATAACATGATCTTCTAGTAGTATGATCTTAGAATATCTCAAAATTTTCATAGTGCTTCGTATTTGATTGCAGCATATTCATTATCATTTACCATATCCTATGTCTTGTCATGAATGGTTTTTATAATAATGGAATTGACCTGTTTATTTTTTAAGATCTTATTCACTTATATGTACGATTTAGTGGTGCGACTTCTAAGCGATGTACTAGCAACTGTTGAACAACATGCAAAGGTCGCTATTATTCTTTACTAAAGGTAATAAAGCCTTATTTCTATCCAAAGCTAAGTACGTTTTATGCTTGTATCACCTTAATGCTCACTATGACATTGCTGACAGATTAGTCTGAATGTCATCCAAAACTACCAATTGGATATCAAAAAAAGCACCAATTGAGTAAAAAAGTTTAAAAATTATCTGAGTCACGTTGGTGTTACAAAACGATTCGTAGATTCCTTGTGCATCCAGCTTCAATTTGTCGTTATAAACATTTGACTGCAGTTGGTAGATTTGTGGCTATAATCAATCCAAGGAAAGATGATACTACAGCGTTTTAATATCAATAATTGTACTACCTTCTTACAAAGATGATTGTATTGTCTTTTATTTGCAGAGCTTTTCTTAACCAGATTTTCAAGCAACGGGGTTCACCAATTGTGTTATCAATATTTGTTAATATTTTTCATCCATAGCAATCAAAGCCAACATAAAGCTACTCATATCTTCCTTTGTTTGTCATTATAAGTATAATATCATTCTAATCTAAAAATAGGAAAAATTTCTATAATGAAATCGGAGCTGTGCATTTGATTGGAGTAACTTATTACTACCTACTAAGACAGGCTGTTCACTGATCTTTCCATATCCGATGCGCTCATGCATTCGTGTTCAACGTGATATCGTGCAGATGACTGCATGCAAATTTACGTACCATGGAGGAATAATAGGTTTGGGAGGCCTGGAGTGGTGCTACACTGGTTTGGATCAGCGTACGCCTACAGCATGTCCATCACTAAGCTACGCGTCACGTTCAACAGTAAATAAGGATTTGATTTTTTACAAGCAAAATTTCATGTGAAGCACAAGCAAATATGAGTTAATAATGATTTAAGATTGAGTACTCATTATATATTTCGAGGGAAATTGTTCGATAATCTGAACACTTTATGCAACAAAATATCTGATCATTATTATTATAGAAGGATGATTTCGGATTTAATTTGTTTTTTTTTCTTCTGAAAACCAATAATTTTGAATAATGGAAAGAAAAGAAACTCATGCGCTGCAGTGATCACGTTTTTTCTCAGCTATGTCGAGCGCCTTTCTTCTCCTTTCCTGCTTTCCTTTCTTTCTTTTTTCTTTCTTAATTGCGTATAATTTGGTCTAGTCGTCTGTTCATCGAAAAATCTATTATTTACCTGTAATTGTTTTTCTACTGGAATTTCGTTAGATCGTTAATTCTGTTCCAAACTATCAGAACCATTTCTTAGACTCAAATACGGTAGAACCATCTAAATGAATACTACGTTGTTTTGGCTTCAAATTGAATATCGTTAAGCTGAATTCACAGAACTGTACTGAATAATGGCCTTTTGAAAAAATATCTTAGATCAAATTAGTGAAAGGAAAATGTAAACAATTCGATGAATATTAGCGTGATAACGAAACACATTCGTGGCCATACTGAACGTGCTGCTGTAGGAATCAGTGGTCTCATCGGCATACTAGTCTATAGGAATTTTCAATAAAGAAACTTCTGTTATATTAGGTTTTGTGAAAAACTTCATTATGTATTGATTTCAACTTGCAGGACTCCATATGTTCTGTTTAGTTTAATTTCGTTTAGTTTTTAGAAAACTTCAATCGTTTTCTATATAGTTGAATTTACTTCAGAAAAAAATCAGACTTGTTATTACTAGGAAATTCATATTGTTTTCAGAAGTCCGGCTGAGTGTACTTTCTAAAGCTGAGTCAAATATTTCACAAAAATAAAGAGTTCAACTAAACTTCACATATTTCTTAAGCTAGAAGTTTTCGTGCAGTGTATAGTGGTGAGAACCTGGCCGACGTTACAGTACTTTAACGATTATTCAGAAATTTCTTTCTAAATTTTTCTTCGAATTTTGGTAAAGAGATAATAGATTAATAGATTGATAGATTGATAGATTCTATTCTTAAGTCTAACAACTTGTGTACTTATTTTTGGATAAAACAATTATTTGAACTTTTCATACGACTTGATGTCTTAATTAGTTGATTTTCAGCTTATTGCGTCCTCATGCAATTATAACAGACGTAATTTTTGTTTCAAATTTATTGCAGAACAATTAAAGCCATTACAAGAAACTGAAGATATCAATTGAAAAGTTCTTAAATACTAGAAGGATATTCCTATGAATTAGGTTCGTTTCCAAACTCATGCAGAAGCTATGCGTTGCTTTTTCTCTTTATTTTCTTTTTCTAGCTGGTTAATCGACAATTCACATTCGCAGTCCTCAAATGAAATGGGCTTTTTTTCCACTATAATAGGTTCTCTAACACCGCAACGCTGTGCATTTGAAAAGACTCATAATCCAGAAAATTTTCAATGGAATGCTTTCAAACGCCGTCTTTTGACTTCTTATGCCCTCAAGGCCGCAGTAGTGAATAGTAAACTATTGAATAACTAAGAACATATAATAGCCTTTTTGTTGCGTTTTTATTACAGACTTGATTTCAAGACGTGCTCTTTTCTTTTCCCACGGAACACCATGTCTTTCTTTCTGCTAGCGAACTCTGATATTTCGTTTCTACAGCACGTACGGAGTTGCTTTAGCGCATTCCAATCCTTTATTTTCACTACGACTTATCACATATAATCCTGTTCAGTGAGCGTTTTTGGTAAGCAAACTATTAACAGGATGATTGTACTTGCATGGTACTCAATGTGACGTTAAAAAAGTGGTATCTATCGAGTATATCTATCATTTATCTGTATATACAACGCGAGAAAAAAAAGTCGTCTGCCAAAGAAAAGTATGGCTTATCATAAGTGCGCGAAAATTCGTTGATATTATGCAGGGTCATCATTCGAAATCGTCCCATCGTGTTCTTATAGTTTCACTCATTCGCTAGACAATCTATTTCTTCTTGAAACGTATTATCATGTAATCATCAGATTGTGTTGGTTCTATTTTGATAACGCTTCTGTTGGTCTTTCGTTTTTGCGCAAAGATTGCTTTGTTTTTCTGCAGTACTAGTTCCTTACTATCTTGGTACACCTCAAACATTTCATACTCTTATGAAACTAAAGATAACGCCTTATGAGAAATATATTAATGGCTACTAAACTATATATCAAATTCTTCGGGCCAACTTATCCTTTAGTACACTTCAATTTGCCTTCAATATGCGAATAACACGAGAATAAAGAAACTAGTAAATGAGCAGGGATTGTCTATAAATTAGCGAACTAATATTCTAATGAAGTATTAAAGAGGGCAATCTTTGATTGAGATCGTCTGAAAGATCTCCATCGAATATGGATTTATATTGATAGTAGGAACTTATATGTTTTAACATTCGACTACATCGTATCCAGAGAATTTAGCGAGCGTTCTTCGTGGTGTTGTTGGTAGTACACCACAGCGATGATTGGCCAGATCCGGTATCGAGTCCAGTATGCGGATCTTCGTTTTGCGATTTACTTAGGAACCAGAGATGTTATCACGAAACAAAGGGAGCTGTTGTTGCAGTGGAGTTTTTTGGTAGGAATAAAACAACAAGACAATTCTTTGCGGTTATCAGTGACCACTGAACGATGATTGTTTTCCACTGCGACCACTAGACGACGTGCGCTGAATTTCCGGATTTCCGGCAACTCTTACATAAATGAACAGCACTACTAATTATAAACAAGATCGATGTTTTCGTTACAAGTTTCACTAATCCGAATACTTGCTTAATTAGCGTAATTTGGAAACACTTAAAATTGAGTATGAAAATACTGAAGCATTAGAGCTTGGAAATTCGCTACTCCTTTCTTCTCATAGTTCAATATCAGCTTTCATAGTTTTGTTTCTTAATCCTCACTTATAACGAGGAATGTGTAAGAATATAATTATAATCCCATTGTTTTTTAGTCTATAGTTTTTTGTATTTATTTGAGGAGAAAATATATGTGTGGCCACCTCTATGCCAATGCAATAGTTTGTTTATTTTTCAAATGTAATCGGAAGTGATTTCAAATGTTCTTACGAAAAACCCCATTGACTTACGTGGCTCTTGAGGTAAGCTGTTGACTGTGGCGAATTTAAGCACATTCAATATTGCTGCTTAGGAAAAGCTTCATTAAGGCCATGCAATACATAGTAAATTCATTTCACAAAGCAGAAACGATCTTTATCGATAGTTTCCTTCTTTCTAATAGTGTTTTTCACGCCTCCTCCATGCTTTTCGCCTCCTTCATCTCAACTGGATCAACACATCAGTTGTTCATTTGTACGATGTGATGACTCTTGATGGATTTCCTCATTTGAGTGGATGACAGCAGTTGTTGACGTTTAAAAGACAATCGACGTTGAGTGAAGAAACCAACGTAGTTTGTATTTCATAGTAATTTTTTGCTTATAAAATAACGTCTCTTTTGATTAGTTCAAATGAATAAGTTTTTCAAATAATTTTCGGAGCATATTTATCTTATTTACTCCTTAAAAATGGTTTAAAATTTTTCATCAAAAACTCATTTTGAGTTCAGAAATTTTTGATAATTTAAATAAACAAAAAATTAATAACTTTATTTTTTTCAATTTTCATCACGCATCTATCATTTATCTCTTTTTTTTGATCATATCGCCGACATGAAGAACTTTTAATTTTGGGCTCAACATTTTTTTTTTCTCACATCGTTGAGAGAATTTTGGGTGAGCGTTCGTAACGGCGCCACATCTTCATAGTAAATCAACGTAAACCTAAACGAAAAATCCAGAAATCAAAATGATTCATTTTTTTTTATGACAACTTATTTTATCTATAGAATTAACTACGATAACTTCCACATCACATCTGAACTCACCTCTTTGAATGAGGGAAAAAGTCAGTTTTGGGGCACCACCGAAATAATTGTAAAAATTAGAGTTTTCATACAAGAGTAATTTTTTCAATGATTTGGTGACTTATAAAGATTTTGTGTAAATTCATTAAATAGCGAAAATTTCTGCAAACCATCAGCTTAGAACATCCAACTTTGCACGCTTTCAATTCTTCACATTGTTAAGCAATAAAAAAAGAAAAAAGAAAGAATGAATCGAACTGTCATCCTGTTTTTCATAATTTTATCTTATTTGGTATAGAGTATTTTTGTATAGTATAGTATATAAAGTATAGTAACTCATGAGATTTCTCAGAAATACCACCATCGTCGAAAGCGAGGAAAAAACCTAAAGAATTAAGTTGTCTGTAGTGCGGCAGATCAACGCTTCTCAATAAACTTTTAATGTTTTAAATAATTGAAGAAAATTTTGCAATCTCTCGGAATCCTTTATAAGATTAAGCTGTAACGTGATGACTTACTATCACTTAGAGAAAAGTTGATAGGATTTTCTTGGACTAAGGTAACATAGGGCAAGGTAGGCTTTGGATTTGATCTGTTTTCTTTGGAAGGTGCCTCACATTTCACCAAATCGTGATATTTTGAAGGAGTTTTAATGCGGATCTGTTCTGTATAACATGCTAGAAGTGATTGTTCTATATCAGGACAGTGTCGTATAGTATTCTAAAGCTCTTACCAAGCATGGAGGGATGGAAGGACTGGCTTGCTCGATTGAGGAATAGCATGCACCACTGTTCTACGTAACACTGTCGCACCTCATTCCTCTGCGTTAGGAACGCATTTTTATCGCCGTAGTACATTGAAATTCGTAATTCCCTAAATTGCTTTGTTCAAAGATTCTAAAGATTAGTTAAGATTTTTCATTCACTGGAGAAGGTAAAATAAACGAGATGCTATTTTAAGCAAAGCAACTGTTGATTTAACGCGAAATGTTTTGATAACGTCTTCAGCATTGCTTGATCTAAAAGTCTCCCTTTTCATTATTGACTGAAATTGTCAAATACTTTGCAAAAATTTGGTAAACAAAATATGTTGTTTATTAAATGTTGTTGTTGTTAGTTCGTTAGCGTGGTGGTAGTGTATGGTGCTAAATTTTTGTAAGTTTTTCATTCATCAGCATCTCTCATTTCTGCTTTATTCCTATTAAATATGCAATCAATTTACTGCTTACAAGATTTGTTATTATTATATATGTTGTTGTATATTATTATTTTATACAAAGTAATCCATTTTCTGACAAGTTGAACTTGCTATCATCTCGCCTATTTTTTTAGTTTCATGCATGTTTTTTTATCGCCTACGGCGTTCATCGTCACTCAGAAGTACCAATTGCGTTTCGTCTACAATTTTAGCTTGATGAGTAGTAATGTGAGCTCCTACAGTACTGAAGCTTTGTGCATACGTATAATCTTCCAACCATACATCTTTATCACTACAAATTTTTCTGTTGAAGAAAAAATGCTAGTGATTTACTGCTGTAATCGACGAGAATGTTTTTAAGGCTGAAAAAATGCTCCTTTTGTGTCGGGGTGTTCAACTTAACTGAAAATTCGCCATTTGGCTTTCGGTGTCAACAGAGTTTTAGTCATATTTGCATTCGGTCACACTTTTTTCTAATCATATTATTTCCGTTACAATTCAGCATTTTGGAGTGGTTAGCGCCATATGACAACCGGACTGAATAACAACACGTGTGTTACGTTGAAATTTCTCAAAATCTTAATCCATGAAGTCGTAGCTGACGTTCATCAGCCAGTGATAGTTTGCATTAGCTTAATACCAATCAACTATCTTTCATAGTTATTCTTATTTGTTTCCTATCAATTTAAATAGGTTATAATGGTTTTGTTGCTATATAGACAAAAATAACTATGAATGATTATGTATCGGGGTTATCAGCATAGCTGGGTATAATGCCGATGTATGCTCACCGGATTGAATATCTAACTTGTTAATACGAGAGTGAAGATTTTTAATAGAAACAATCAAGTATTAAACGATTACAAAAGATGTTTTTGGTAGTACAGTCGATAGTGAACCACAGCGAACATTTATGGATGCGGGTTTGCGTCTCGCTTAAGGTCCTAAGTTTTCTGATTAGCTACTCAATTTCGTTTCTTCTTTGAAGAAAAGCATGAATTCGTGCTAAACAAACATCGACTAGAATTGGTTGTTTGTAAGTGGCATAGACATTTGTAAGATCAAGCAAATCTAATTGCTCCTATAAGGTTATATTAAGAAATGGAAGAATATGAACAATAGTAATAATAAATTAACACGACAATACTACTATTTATACAACTTAATATAACTAATAATACATTCTTAAAAGCTTCCAAGATCGGCGACGCTTCAAACTAGACATTTGTAAATGAAATATCTTTATTGTGCTCTTAATTCATTCTATACCTATTTGTTCTGGTGGAAACATTTTTTCGTAGAGATCATAACCATTTTGTATTTGTTGGATTTTAAAATCGAAATGGAAAGTAGACGGATAAGTATTTTTTCTGAAAAATTTCCTCATATCACTTTACTCCATGCAGATGGGTGATGCTCTTAAGAAATGTATAAAGCTATTGCCATGGAAACTTTTAGACTTTAATAGTGTAAAGTATCACCACCATTTTGCCTACGACGATCAATAACTGATAAATTAAAATTACATTAACGGAGTTATAGGAGTTATAAAGACTATAAGTGGACGTTGGATGTCATTACATCATATACACATCATTTGCTACGTGAAGGATGCATCTTTGCTTCTTCGAGTCGTCCAAAAGCTTTCAACTGATGGAGTAAAGTGACATTTGAGGATTCACGAAATCAACCGCACTGACATAGAGCTAAAAAGTGTGGATGAATTGAATTTGAAATTCATGGTACAATTTTGCGTGAGGAGCGAACCTAACCACGCGTAACCTTTTGCAACCGTTTTAAATTCACGCTTAAACAATAAAAATGAATACAAAAAACGATTAAGTTATAGCAGCGCATTGACTAACCACATCTGTATGGCTCAATTCTCACTCTGCCTACCCAGACTCTAGACAACTGTCAACGAAAGATGTTGCTTTTATTTTATCTGATGTTTCTTATGATGGTCTTGAACCAGATGATTGAGATTTCAGTTGAATGCTCTCTTTGTAAGCTACACGAAGATGCTCGATCAATTATGTTGCATTTTGATTTAAATCTTACCCTGGCTTGAAGAAAGTGAGCATCGTGAATTTCTTTGCGGTGTCAATTATTGTATCTCAACCTTCCGATTATTGAGCAAAAACAGAAACAGTTGATCAACAAACGGCGAAGTTATGAGAGATTATATCTTTGAAGATTATTTTTAAAACGAAAGAAGCTCTCCAACTTCTACAAAATGCTCATTTCTCTCTCAATAGTTTGAAAAAACAATAAGAAAAGTATTAAGATAGATGGAAAACATCCATCTGAAATTTGTTATTTTGATTGAGAAGTATCTTTGACAAGTTGATGGAATGCTGTTTTTTTCTGAGATGTGAGTGCATGGGCTATTCAGTATGTCATGTAGACTTCTTGTTATATTTTATGAATTCCACCAATTTTTCGGATGATGGTATTTTCATCTACTCACACACTTGAGGGTTGAATTTTGACCAACTAGTTTGTTTTTGTTTCGAAAAATCCAATCAGTAATCATGTCAATTGATTTTTTTTTGCTCTTCTATGCGACCATACTTATAAGCTGATAGTTAGCTTAAGTTTTTTACAGTGTTTTTTGCTGTTGAGCGGAAAAAAAACAGGCAGTGTTTATTTGTTAACATTTTTTATGCATTTTATTGAAAATGTTATCCGTGTTAACGCCTATAATAAACGTTCTTCTTCTTACGGGTGATGATCTTTGATCGCTTATACTCAAAATTACAACTTTGTTTTGATGTCGTCGATGAAAATATCCGGATCCGAACAATCAGTTTGCTGTTATTTTGTGCTATTCCGTCTCAGAGTGTGATCAGACAAGAGAAGCGAAATGGAATAACTCGACTTTTTCAAAATTTTCAAAGATTTTAAAAGAGATTTTCGCTGTAGGATTTTCAGCACAGCCTCAGAAAATGGTGTTCATCCAATAGAAAAAATTCATGTATGCGTTAATACAGATGTGAAAAAAAAGTCCATTTTTAAATGTTAACAACGCGTGTTAGCAGTCTTACCAACTCATCATCAATTACAATGGAATGTAAAATCATTTCATCTAGGTAGGATATTTTTTACTTACAAAAGCTCTTACAATTCAAAATAATTTGTAAGCAACATAGAATTCATTGCCTTATGCGTTCACTAGTTCAACGTGAAAATACAGAAAAGTTTTTTTCGTAAGATTTTCAAAAAAAAAAACTATTTCATCTAGCGTTACCTATTGTTCTATTCAGACCATGAATGTTTTGAATAGGATGAAATCGACAGATTAAAACGACAAATTGGCGATGCACATGAAATTGATTCAGTGATAGACGTACTGAGCATTTGTCCACATCCATGGTTTGTCCTTGAAGTTGTACTTGTTCACAACTGTTGGCCATTATTAAAATGAGCAACCTCACGAACACGCAGTTTTATCCTAAGAAAAGTTTATCTTCTATAGATAGAGCTCTACATATAGTTTTATCAATAGGCTTTTTCTTCTTTTTTAAAAACTTATTGTTTCGATGTGAAGGAAAAATATTAAAATTGGTCATTCATACAGAAAAAAACATTTTGATAAGTTTTGGTGTTGATCAATCGTTGCTACAGTCTACTCATTTGTGTTCAATGTTCGTGTTTGGTGGAGGTAATTAAGGGAGAGCTCGGTCAGTAACACGAATTGACCACTAGTACTCTATGCATCATCCGAAATCCTCTTTTAACCAATCACCGACCCTGAAGGAATGACGGACAACTTAAGCCAAGGCTGGAGCGGTGGCCAGCCTAGTTCGGGGATGTGTATCACTGTCCTACATTTAGTTATCATGGTGGACCAGTAGTTATTGTAAGGCAACCTACTATTGGTGAAGTAAAGAGCTTTTAGTAATATAATTTGCGTGAGAATTTCACGAATTGAGGATTAGGTGCGTGAGATTCACTATTGCCTTAGCTATCCTCATTTGGCGATTAGGAGACTATAGTTCTATCAAAAAGCAGTTGTTTACAGTTAACGATTTTCCTCAGCGTTGTTATGACTGCAATGAGTATTTTTAATTCGTGCTACTTTCTCTCCATCCACCAAAAAATAACCACCAATTCATGAAGACTTATTATTCGAGTTTGAGATACATCAGCCAACTTTAGGATGAACCGTACGCCAACATAACTTTCGGCAATTTCGAAAAGTTGAAGAAATAGACTTTTTTCTTCTGATTTTTTTCTTAAAGAAAAATGTTATAGGTTCCGTCATAGAGAATTCAAAAACAATATATGCCATTATTTAGAGAAAAAATTAGCTATATTTGAGAAAATTTTTGAAATCCTAGTAATTAATTTAGTTAAATCGCATGGCCAAGCTTTCTGTGTTTCATTGATGTTTTTATGATAGAGTGGATTATGTAATTCTGTGACGGGACCATTGGATTCGACTGGATTTGAGGGTAGAATCACTAATTGCTTTTTTCATCAGATTGTTCCATCCCATTTAGGAATTAATGTCTTTCTTCCTGAATAGTTAAGCTGTTGATTTGTGTTTAATTGATGAAGTATGCTATAGGCAATCCCTATGTTTTCTTCTAAGCATTTCAATGTCGTCTACGTAATGTAGCTAGGATTCATAAAAGCCATCAAAGACATGATTTATTTTATACAAAATCATGTATTTTGATTTACTTTGATATCTTCTCAATTTATCGGGTGTATCGATTACAATTTGATTCAATCGTTTTTCATATCCACAATAGAAATATTTCAGAAAAATCTTTTCTGAGAAAACGCCCTTTGGGTCAGAGTTTTTTCGGAATCAAGCAAATTTGAAAAAATTTTCACGACTTTATTGCTTGAGAAAATCAGCTTAATCCTGTTGGAGTTTTGTTGAACGGAAAAATGCTCGCGTAATTTATTTTGTGCTGGGCGTGTCCAAATCACTTGTTCAAAATTACTAAATTCAGTACGCAACTTTTCATTTCATTTCCATCATGTCTTGGAATCAACTCTGCAGTGACGTAAGCACTGCTGCATTTTTCCAATGTCATATTCCACAGCAATAATAAAAATAATCGATGATGGGGCCAGATAACGGTGATGTACTTCCTTCAACCTTTGTTGCTTCTACTGTTATCACTGCTCCTATTATTGCTACTACTATTTCTATAATTATTATTATTCCTTATCATATTAGTATCGGTATTTCAAACATTATTATTGCGATTTGTTGTGAAACTAATTAGTGTAATGAAACATTCTAGTGCTGATAGCAGAAGAAGTTTTCGAGAAACAGATTAATGTTGTGTAGCAAGTCATGTCACGTTGCCATTATACTATAGCGTAGAAATCCTAATCCACTCGTTTTTAACTTATCTGGAGCGGTTGCGATTCGATAAGAGACTATTTTTGACACACGACATAACTCACCAAACCTCGGAATCCAAACAAACTGAATTATCATTGATAATTTCGCAAAATTGATGGAAAACTGAAGTATTAACGTTCCGAAAAAGTTTGATTACAGCGATCGATATGAGGTTTCTTCCAGCAATCGCTCGTCAGATGTTTTCATTCACATTTAGTCCAAACTTTCTTAAACTCATTTTTACTATTCATTTATTCATCGCTAGAATACTAAAACAAAAACTTTGTTTAAATTATATTCATCGCTAATTTTTTTTGATTTTTGTACTGTTGTGGTTGTAAAAGGGAAACTATGAATAATGGGGAGAATATGTTCCGTCCTTCATGGGAGAATTCATTTTTCTCATTTCACCATTTCAATTCAATTTCATAATATTTTTTGTTTCGATTTTATTTTCGCTCCATATTCATTCATTGTCTGGCGAAATTTATACATTAGTTACGAATCATGTTACAAATATAATTTATTTATGGAGATTTTTCACCTAAGTCATCATTAGCATTCAAACACCGTGTAGTCGATTCCGCATAGAAACCTCATTCAGTGATGGTTTGATGATCGAATAGAGAGTTCTGATGTCTTCAAATTGTCGCTTAAACTCTGTTGTTTCGTTGATTTTTATTGTAAAAATTTCTTTTCGTGATTATTCTCTTTAATGTATATCAGCCTCATAACTGCATAATTACCGTATCCTCTGTTGAACATTCGTGTAATGGCAATATTAAATATACGGGCTACTCGGCCATACTACGCTGCTGCTTGGGCGATTTTCAATGGATGTTCGAAATTCGGAGCCTTCACGAAAAATACGTAGAGATGTGGAAACTATCGATTTGATAGATTGAAAATACTCTGTTTCTCTTTGACAACTACTATCTGAGTCGATGCCAGTTGGGAAAAATCAAAAAAGTGATGGGTTAAGTGACACCGTGACGTGATACTAACCAGCTTCTAGCTTCTAGCTAACGTGATTTACTTCCAAACAGGTGGCCACCGTGGAAAAAAGATGGATGTCGAGTTTTCTATCTTATTGATTCTAGAAAATGATTGCGAAAATTTTATTGTTTTATTTCGCTAATTTAATGCAAAAATATCTTTCGATATCGACGAACGGCTTTTGTTTGCGTTTGTTCTAATGTTTTTCAGAACACTTTATAGGTTTAATGACGTTAACAGTCGACGAGAGTGAATCGCAAAAATCCGATCCGCCGACGCGGAAGCAACCAGCAAATCCGTTACCTAGGAAATTCTCTTCGCTTCAAGTTAGTAGTATGTCTATTGGTGTACTGTAGATGTAGTTACTCTACGGACAATATTGGCTCCTCACAATATTTGAGAGGAGTTCTAAACTATCAATAATTTCCGTAAAAGCATCATCAATTTCGTGCGACCGATTTGTGAGCTTGTGATTCAAAATATCTATCTTTACTAATAATCTGCATTTGAGATCTGAAAAAGTAAGCAAGGTGTACTTTATTTTTTCTTGATCTTCTAGAAATAATTTTTCTTAAAGTGTATTCTTTGCATGTTATTTCATTTTATGTAAAGCTTAAGTAAACTAGTTGTTTATAAACAACCAGCAATAAATACTGCAGCGCAGTGGACCATACCCTCTTCCAGTTGGATATCAGTCTCGAAGAAAACGATAGCTTTAGTTTCATCACAACGTTATAAGATTATTTACTTCATTATGTTTCATAGCGACACACAGGCCTAAATAAGGTTTTCATCGCCTTTCAGGCTTACCAACCCGTCATCCCTCCGGAGTCGGTGAATTCGCACGAGAGGAAACTGGTGTCGAACAATCTTTTTTATGAGTTAGCTTTTTTCCAAAGCATATGACACTTGGTTGTTGTAATTTAGTTTTACCAAAAAAAAAAAAAAAAAACGAATTAATAGTAGTTATTGCAACGAAATATGCGAGGTATTTAGGTAAAATGTTTATCGTCGCAGTGGTTGAGTGCGAATCTGATCTACGTAACAATTTCAAGGTGTTCTATGTATCTAAACTCGTAGCTGCTTATCCTCATATAATAGTTTGGTGCAATTCACCAACACCAAAAAGACGAAGCTTGGATGGCCTGGAGATCAGGCGAAGCGCCGTCTGCTTCGTACTGCAACATCTTCTACAACAGCGTATCGCTGCCATATTTAGTCCAGAAATACTATTAATCGGAAATCATATTATCAGTCAAGTAAAAATCCGTTAAGACTGATTTTCAGTGATTTACAAATACTCATAATATTTGTAAAATAATTGTTATTAAAGAAAGAAAAAAATCACGACGCATGGATGAAATGTCTTGAGGACATTGACTTTTGTGTTAATCGATTATCTTTAATCAAATTATAACATAATCGGGGTCCATTAATGGCACGTGAGAAATGCAGAATACACAAAACACAATGAGAAAAAGATTGGAATGACATTCTATCATAATTCACCACTGTCCGATCTGGAAGATTACGTCTTGTTTCACTACCGTATCCATCAGGATAGTTTATAAGTGTTCAACAATAGAAAAGGATCATTGAAAGACATTTCAATAAAAAACGATTTGATACAGAATTATTACGTGATCAGTCAAAATCAAAATCTGCTAATTCTCAGAGTATCATGTGGATTTTAAGAGATGCTGATAATTTTTCCTATGTCACAGCTTTATGGACGAAAAGCTTTTAGCATTTTCTTAAGCATTAGTATCCTGAAAGATTTTGATATTCATTCTTCAAACATTTATTATCATATTATAAACAAAAATTACGGTCGGAATATCGAATTTAGTTGAAATCTTCGTTGAATATATTTAAATGAATGAATTTTATCAAAGTATATTGAACTATCAAAAATTTCATATCAATCAATCTTGAAATCCCACTGAAATCGTCACTTTTGACTCGCTTTTAGTGAGTGTTAATTGAACGTTCTCGATCCTTCAAACGTGACTTATGTCCATTTCATGTAATAGAATATCTCATTTTCACATTTTATCATTCTTTTTTTTCGGCTAAAACGACTTCTACGCAAAAAATTGTTCTCATTTCTAGGTATCCCATTATCCTGTTTTACTCTTGTCCAACACAAAAAGCAGCGATCAAACATCATCGGTTATCTGGAAAATGAGGTATGTGGACGTTCTCACGTGTTTTGAAG
Source organism: Dictyocaulus viviparus (assembly GCA_000816705.1). Classification (NCBI taxonomy): domain Eukaryota; kingdom Metazoa; phylum Nematoda; class Chromadorea; order Rhabditida; family Metastrongylidae; genus Dictyocaulus; species Dictyocaulus viviparus. The sequence continues at coordinate 95,405 of KN716303.1, read as the reverse complement.
ATGCAATGGTGCTTTTCGTTTCTTTTTTCGAAAAAGGAAAAAATTTCTCCTAACCGCATTTGTGGGAAACGATGCTTTAAGTATTTTCAAATTCTGCTACTATAGCACTTTATGAAATTGGAAAAGTGAAAGAAAAAAATAATATGAGTAAATTACTTAGTTTACAAGTTATAATCAATTCTCAGATGTTTTTAAAAATTTTCCTCCTATAAAAGTGAGTATATAACAAATATCTAGGAGGACATCGCGGTAAAGTCCTCATCACTTATCAATCATTCTGTCTCAACTCAATATAGTTTAACTTATCGCATTCATTTTGCTACTCATATTTGAATAAGTCTTATATTAGTCAGACAAAAAAAATTTCCGCGGAAAATTAGAAATCTGTTATATTGAAGGCTATGAGGAATCTTTGATATTTGATAGAAGGTTTTTTTACTACTTTAATTTTATTAAAGAAAAACCATTAAAAAATGCAGAAACACTAATAATAAACAGTGCAATTGATATGCTCTATTCATGTAACTCAAATATCTAATTCTAATCTACATCTGTTTATGATGTTTTTTGACTCAACGTAGAGTTGTACGTGTGAGAATTAACATGGAGGTATTCAGCGCTCAGGACTAAGTATTGTAGCAGTCTTCCCTGCTGTGAGATTCTCCACAGAAATGATGCTTCTCACACATGCTAATTAGTCTTCAAAAGACGAATTTGATTTATTTAACACTCTTTTAATGTAAAGGACGAACACAACACATTCCTAAAGCGCATTCATGATGTTCCTATAAAACATTACCATTCCGAAAAAAAAATAATTAGATCTTTTTTGAGCACTTTTTCCGCTTTTTTTCCTATTTATTTATCGAACCTTCTTCTACCCAGATTACTTCAATCACATTTTAATGATAAGGTTATAAAAATGCGATATGTGATGAAATAACTCCTACGCACAAACATAGTTGATCTCCAGGCGATTAACACATCTGATATCTTCTTCATGCTTAAATCCGAAGAGATGATTGAGAGGAAATCATTTTGATTTTAAAACGAGTCTTTGACAATTTGATTGAATGAGATGTGCATTCTATTTTGATATCGCAATATAGTTGTAAAGGATTGGCTTAAAACGATCATAAATCGCTTTTTTTGACAGGTCAGCTTGAATTTTACTTTATTAAGTGGCGAAAAATTACAAAAAAAAAACTAAGATCATTTAAATGGCATATATGAGGTTGGGATGAATAAGCTCTGGCGCTCTTCAATTCCTCAGAGAGGCACCATGTAATAGGTTTCATTGTGACTTTGTGGGGGTGACTGAATGCGAGTCTGCTCTTACTTGAGGTGTTCCAACTTTATAAAGCTTGAAGTGGTTCACCGATCAAGCGATTCCGTTTCCTAATCAGCGATCCGAAGTGACGGCGGCTTCGTTGGCCTTAGTGCGAACACGAATCTACGCCAACATCTCTCAACGTCTTTTCATTTGCATTCTATATTTCTGTTTATTTTACTGTAATTCTCAAATTTAGTTGAGTCATTTGTTTTTCTGTTATATGTTGAAGTCGAAATTGCTTTAACTTATTTGTTAGCGAAGAAACAGATCTTTTCGTCACTCAACTGATTCATTCACATTTCTTTCTTTTGTACAAATTTTTTTCTGAGTGCTATTTCTGATGACAAAAGCTGCCATTTCATTTTCATCTACAACTTTCATTGGTGATTTTTTTTTTAGTTGGCTGAAAATGCTATGGATTTTGAATCCGTTTGAATATCACTTTATATAATCAATAATGATTGCATTGTAAATATTCGCTAAAGACTTACTAAATGCCTCTAATGAGGTAATGATTTAGTCTTTTTTTTCGTAGAAGAACAACGAACAACGACAGTATTTATAATATCTTATTGTTTTTTGTTGATTTTCGTCCTCATAGCAACGTATGGCTTAACACTTAGGATTTTCATGTTTTTATTATCATCTTGATAGATGCTCTGATTTTTTATTGTATCTTAAGTGTTTGAAGTCTCCCGACTTTTTCCGATATTCATAAATATTCGTTTTCTCTTCGGCTATTTACGTTCTACTTTCTCATCATCGTAATTGCTTTTTTGCTTGATTTTCTAGGTCATCGTTTCCTTAGTAGATCAGTATCGTATCGGTTGCTAGCTTGTACCCTACTACTTTAATGCAATTTATTCTCCTTTATTCCTGAACCTATCAGTCACGTTCACTACAAGAAATGAAAATAATAATAGAGATTACTAATTGATTTTTTTCAATTCAGAAATTGTATTCGATAAATACTGTGTCATTTTATCAGCATTTATTGATCTATTGTAATCTATTATCACCCCACCCCTCCACCCCGCCCTATGGGTGCTCATAATGTTCATCTCGACAATACAACCTATACGTACTTCTACGATGATAAGAAGTAAACGTATGGGCAACTTCCTTATTTCATTTGAAACGTTACGTCTTCTACAGTGGTGTCACCGGCAGGTATTATGCATATCTTCCATTTTGTAACGGGATTCTTTAATTGCGCTAATATATTCAAGTTTTTGTTTGTTTTTCGTCTTCAACGTGATCTCATGGAGGTAGTTGAATGCGAATCCTATTTACACGAATACTTTGGATATTAAGTGAAAATTTACTGATAGCTGAGAAATGCATGGCTTGGTAGATCTGGCTGACTCGACCATGCGAATCTCAGTAGTAAATCACATCACTTGTTGTTGGAAGTTGTTCTAATCACCTCCACGATATCAAGTTGAACATCCATACCTGAAGCATCCGATAGACTGAACGATTTCTTAGCCTCATCTTATTTTATCACTGATTGATCTTGAACGAGACCTAGTAGTTTAATGTTCTACTCAATGTTTTCAAAAATCATTAATTTCAATCCACTTAATCGCAATAATTTTTAAATTGTTCAGTTACACAGTCTATTTTACAATCATCAAATATTTCTATTGATTTTTTGAATTTCCGCAGATAAATTTCTATTTACTCATTTACTTCCATCTCTAAAAATGTGCCACGGAAAGTAAAAAAAAGCGAAGTTTTTTATTATTCCTCTAAGTTTTATCGTTGGTTTTATTCTACATCAAACATAATCGCTGAGAAATCAGATTAACAATACTGCATTGCTCTTTTTCTGAGAAGCAATACCGTAATTCACTTGGCTATTGCTCAGCAGAGTCAAATAACTCTTCATTCAATTTTTCTTCTCTTTTTCTTTTATCACTTCACTTATCTTTCATTTATTCGGACAAAACATGCACATTATATGTAGTCAAGTCGTACTGTCAATGTGCTATACAGTATCATTTGCTGTTGTAATATTGCTTTTTCATTTCATTTCCGAAATGAACTAAACCATCCCATTTTCTTCTTCAATTTCTTTCAGTGAAAAAAAGCTACAATGATAAAAAACAAAACATTCAATAGAAACCAATAATTCCTTTTATTAAAAGGCACCAGAATGTCTTAGGAATATACGTCTATTTCACTTTCTGTCGTACGATACTTATAGTAATAGCTTTTCAAGTTTGTAAATGAGTAGGGGAATTTCAAATTCATAACGGACATGGCTCTTAACTATTTGAAAAGCAAAATACCCTCGCTCGTTATCACTCTGTTGTTATTTACCAAACACTCGGATGTGTAGGGAATACGAACGGATGTCATGTATATCAATCAATTGATGAGACTAATCGTTTCGCTGCCTATAGAATATTTAATCTGAAATGTTTACGATTTCAGTAGTAAACGAAGCAGTCTATGTAGTGTTTCACTGTGTACAAGTGTTTTACTCAAACTGCGCCGGCAAGACCTTCATATTAATCATCGCTGTAGATATGACAGTCCTTGGTTTACTATTTAAACACTACGCGCCACACCCACTTGATGCCTCACAGCTAAGACTCGCTAGCTTAACCCGAATGCGTCTTCTACGCTATAAAGTTCATGCCTTCTATTATCTGGGATTAGCATAACGTGCTGTTATGGAAACTGAGCGTCAACATACAGACAATCAATGCCGGCGTCTACATTGAATAACTCTGAAAGATGGCCGAATCAGTGCAATATGTTTCTGGAAAAAGTGGGTATAGTTCTGACAATGCTTCATTACATTATCATCTTTTTCGCGTCTTTAAGCGCACAGGTAAAAAATCAAGAGGTACAACCAATTTAAAAATCATCTTACTGATTTCCTTGAGCCCAAACCTCATTTTCCCTCTTTAAGAAAGGCATCCAATCTTTATCCAGCAAATGCTTACATATCGTTAATCGAGATGTTGACCATATCAATGGTTGTTTGATTCCCTTCAATGAATAAAGAGAATCAAAGGCTGGTAACTTCACCATCACAGCCTCGCCAATTGAATTATATTTGTTGCACCAAACATCAATTGGGAGATTTTAGCCGTGTTATGTAATGCTTCTGTAGAAATCTGCTTTAATTAACACCTTAGAATGTTGGCCCCAAAGTTATTAGGATGAACTTACATAACCCTAGTGCTTAGCAAAACGAAAGGAGCGGCATGGAGAGTGTACGATGGCATCCTTTGAAGGGATGAAGAAACAAAGAATATGAAGCTAAGCCCATAAATCTTTTTTATTATCCTAATAAATCCCCTGTTGCGAAATGCGCCTACGCATTCGTGTTCAATGCAATTTCTTGTAGGTGATAGGATGCGAGTCTCGTTTTTACGTTGACTCAAGTGACTACTTTTTACCGAGTCAAGGTTCTTTATTTTACCCAGATTTCTCTGGTGTCCATTAACCGAGTCGGAGTGATGACCGGCTTGATTGGTCTTAGGGCCGGCCGCGAAGCTGATTTGGACCTACGTATCACGGAGGCACCTCCATCGCTGCGCCACGCGTTCTTTTTGTGCTATCTCGTACAAACAAAGATTTAGTAACATTCACCATAATACTGTCAATCCAATCCATTAATCTCTCTCTATTAAGGAGCAATCATATCATCTAATTAGACTCAACTTTTTACAATCAGAAGACATCGTCTTTGTAACGGCCATAGAAGGAGGGACAGTCTATATATCTTTCAATTATTTTTTTCTCTTTGACAACAAATTTTTTAGAGCTTAATCCATGATATCTTTGTATTTTAAATGATATTAAGAATTCTATTTTAGTTATTTTGCATAATTTTTAAATTTTGTACCTCAATGAATTTATATCAAATATTTAACAGCAGCTAGAACTCCCAATATTCTGTCATACAATTTTTCTCCTTACTAGTTTGTGATTTAGTGGGAATTGAATAATTTGAAAGGGTACAGCCTCTTCATTCTTTCCGCACCGTAAGCAGAGCCTCGAATTATCACCAGTTTTTTGAGAGACACAGAGCGCGTCATGATTTCTTATTTCTGATTTCTTATTCAATTCTCACTAAGGAGTTAATAAAACCAATCTTAATTTGACATGTTGAGGGCATCCATTAGAATGAACGAATTTGAAATTATAAAAAGTAATTTATTATCGAGATTTTCAAGCAATTCTACTAAACTAGTGAAGTTAAGAATTTCGCATTGAATGATGTGTACAGGATTTATTCCATAGTACTGATTCCTTTGAAAAGGAAAATCCTATAGCTTAATCATTGACAAAGGTCTTAATTTAGTTTTTCAACCATATTTTGACATCAGAATGAACCGTTACTTCGCATTCACTTTCCTCATCAATTAATCTCGTTAATGGAAAATTTATTTCTCTTCAGATGAAATTATAAGTGCGTGAGTGAGCTTCATGGTCTCGAATCGAAGATATTTCATTCTGACCAGCTCTGCCAACTCAACCGATTATTCTTATAGTGAGTGGTCTAGTGAGAACATTAAGCTGCAAATCTTAGTCTGATGGATCACGAATCACACCAGAACGCACTATTGATGCTACATTTTATTTTCATATTCACTATGAATCATAGGGATAGCGGAACGCAGCTCACTTATTACTAAAAACTATCATAATGTTGGATCGACTAATCGATTAAGGGATACGAAGCCGAATAGCCAGAGGTGTAATCATGAAAATGCCCCTTTTTATCGCCATTTCAATTATTCTTCAGTTAATCAACAACATCATTAAAATGCTGCACATTAATATTTTACGATTATTCGCTTAATTCGTGGCTTCAAATTTCATATTCATCGCTTTCACAACCTCAATGTATAACAAATGAAGCTGCTTTTTTATATCAGGACTCTTTTGTTCAAGAAGTTTTTTCTCACACACTATAGGTTTTTATTAAATTGTAAACATTTTTGCCGTATACATCGGATCTCAAATCATCTCCGCTCAGTTTTATTTGTTGGTCAAAATTATTTAATAATACTATTATATTACAAAAGCCTATTATAAATGGATATCAATTTGATAAAGTACCAAGTTAAGCTTCTTGACGCTCACAAACTTTTGAAAAACGGGGGATGTGAGGTCCATTCTATTTTCTTCATAATGAAAAAGAATGTTGGGCCCTTTCAAAAACGTTCAATAGGTTATAACTGCCAAATCAATGTTTATCATTCCTGACATCTCTGATGCCCATGCGCCTTCAGAAATGTGAGGAAATTTTCTCGTAAAGGCGACTGGTTGACCATCAAATCACGTATAAGTTGAAAACGTTCAGCTCTCACCTGCATATTTTAACCTCTTTAAAACTTCACAGTCGAAAAATCTTCGAAGTATTACATGATTAAATCAAAATGTTGTTAATAATAATAACGTTTACAGCCTAGTTTTCAAGCTGATAAGCTGTATAATACCTAAGTGCATAAAACGAAACAGAATGTATACATGTTACGTGAGTCAGTCGTAATCATTTGCTGACGAGGGACAAAAGAGAAAACTGATAAGCTTTAAGGTTTCCGTTTTTTTTATTCGGATTTCTTAGATTCATGGCTGTCAAACGATTCGGTAAACATTACACTTCGACAAACAATTACAACTCTTCACTCGTTCTATTCGTATTGTTTTCATTATGTGAAGTTCTCAGGAGCTTCAATAAATTCACATTAATCTCACTGATTTCCATATTGTATCAAGAAGAGGATTTCTTTTGCTCACTAATCGAATGAATGCTTCCCAGATTACTGTCATAATTCTCACTTTTCTAGAATTTTCTATGAAAAAAATTCTGCATTGCTCACAGACGTTTATTTGTTGTCATAGAAATAGCTGATCTCTATGTCATCAAATGCGGGTTATTTTTCACTTTATAGAGAAGAACTAAATTCAATTTAAAACTTTTGAATTTTCGAAAAAACAAAAGGAACATCTTTTAGCTTTCAATTTTTATTTATTAAAAAAATAAAGCAGATAAGGTGATGACCAGTCGTAATTAATGGTTTTTGAATGTCCGGTTATGAAAGACGATTTTTTCTTCGTCGTTCTAGCAAAGTTACATAAGCTTAAGTTACATAAAGCCGTTACTTGCAGTTCAAATTCCGAAGCTTTTGACGTCTCAACAGAAACGGCAGGTGATCGAGAAGAATGCCCAAGGAAACAATGTGAGTTTTTGAACTTCACAGTACTATTGATATCGTATTTTTAATTGTTATTTTTTGCTCATCTCTCTGTTTTCTTACAATTAGTCTTCTTCATTGTAAATTATTCTTCTTCAGTGATTGTACCAGGCATAATACATATTCGAAATTTCGACGTCACTGAACATTTCGTTCTCCTTTTCAAGCGTTGTAATGTTTTTTTGTTAGCTGAAGTGTTTTAATTATTGATGGTGTTTATTTATCTTCGACAGTTGCTTTGTTGAAGTTGAGCTTTAATTGGAATATCATTTTCAACAACAACCGTATTGTTGAAGTACTAAGCCAAGAAGTGCTCGTTTCAATAATACAAACCATAAGATTTAGGAATGCTGAAAGTGGGGAAATCCCGAGCATTAATTTTTTTCTCGAACCAAATATTTAACAACACTGGGATTATGTTGATGTGAATTAGGGAACAACATTTTAGTAGGGATTTTTCATATATGTGTATTTCATTTACGCATGCATTGAATGAAATTCGTTAACAGCTCGGCTGTCTAATCACCAATCGGACCGTATCTTCTGTGCTACTTCTGCTTTAACAATTAACGGACAACAAATTGCTTTCATTTCCATCTTAGTTGGCTATCGATAGGAAGCGTTTTCTCTATAGCTCCTAATGAAGTGTATTTTAAAAAGTGCTTTCTTATTTTGTTTGCATTTTGATGTTATTCCTTGATGACGTTGAACATTAACGTTCTACGACAAACATTCAACCACTTCGAAGGACTTCTCTCTCTAATGAAAAGTTGCTGCGGTTGATTATATGGTGTTTATAGTTTCAAACTGATAATTGTCTTGATTTGAAAACATTTCAAGCGGACTGAGTAGGTGTTCATAGAGCGATGACAGGAACATTCGTTTCTCTCTTCACCAAGCATGCACAACCAATCCACCTTCAATTTCTTTTCATAAACGAAAATTCTTGTCATCGCTCTATGATTTTTGATCCGCTATTTCGCTATAGTTACCAATATTATTTGTAATTAAAAAACTAAAATACAATGGACATTCAGTTCACTACTCATCGAAGTATCACTTTTGCTTCGAAGCAAAAAAAGCAAAAGGAAGAAATGAGCTGTTTTTTTAGAGCAATTATCGTTCGACACATACTCATTTCCAACGAAATTATACTATATTTTTCCTCGCATTAGTTTTTTCATTTCTCAAAAGCTCTTCTACTCTATTAATGCACTTCAATCGACTTTTTTTTCATGAATGCTCCCCATTATAACTTTTGTTGCCATGACTTTTTTGGCCTACACATTCAAAAAAAAAACAAACAAACATCAGTAGACTTACCGTAGTTGAAAGAAAATTCACGAAAGATGAATGGTAGTGAAGTTTAGAAAGAATATAAAATCTTAAAAAATGGCTGCTGACAAAAACAAAATATGTCATGCAAATGTTCAACGTTCATTTATGATTAATTAAAAAATGAGTGTGCTTCCTGAGGAGGAGAAAGCTGCTGCTGAAATATCAGAGAATTTCTTCTTCATAGTATTTTTATTCTCTATCAACTATGGTGGGTCATAACGACTAATTTCTTCTTTTAAGTAATTAAAATTTAACCGGTTGTTAACGCTATAAAATATTTGAAGACTATTGCTGACCAATAAAGAAATTTAAATAAATAGAGATTATCTGAGCAAATTAAGAATTATTTAATCGTAAATTGATTTTTGTTTCTTTAGTTCAAGAAACACAGAACCTCTTGAACTCATTAAGGTCGTCTTACTTGACTTAATCCAGAAATTCTAATTGATATATATATATATATA
>KN716303.1:60605-77763 GCA_000816705.1 Dictyocaulus viviparus | reverse complement strand
GTTTCTAAAGTACATTTACTAATAACTAATAATAATAATAGTAATAATAATAATAATAATCTCTCTTGAATTGAATTTATATCTTTATTACGTACAATGCGTTGTCATTCATTCATTATTTATCTGGAAATCTTCATTTCCACATTAAATTTCATGCAATAGAACGAAAATCAACTAATAAAAATTATAGTGATGTACTTTTGCTTTGTTCTATTCGATGGAAAACTCGGTCGGTAACTGTTTTGATCAGTGAAACGTTTAAGCTGGCAATATGTCAAGTTCTATTCCCTGCACTACCATTTCTACTGTTCCAGAAATGGAGTAGGTGATCAGTTATGCACGAATATTCAATGGAAAAAAAAACTACGTTCGTATTGGCATATATGCAAATGTAAAAACGCATAATGAAAAAGTTGAAATTAATTTTGCCTGAATCAATCAAATTCGACTCGTTCTTGGTATGCGAAATTTTTTCGTACCTTGAAAATTAGAGTTAAAATTTAAAATTAGGGTTTTTCTCCTGTTAGCAAGTTGAGTACGTCAATGTTTTTACTTCAAAACAATTGTATAAATAATTTGAATGTTGGAAATATCGTAAAACCGAAGAAAAGCTCAATAACTCGATGAAATCAAGTAGTTAACAAAGAATCAATTACGCTTAGTAGTATGGGCAAAATGACATCCGAAGAAGCTAAACAGATGAGAAGCCGAAGACGTAGTAACTTCTGTTAGAATAGAAAGTGGAATAAAGTCATCCATGTTTCAATTGACGCCGTCAAGTCGACGCAGAGAGACTTCGAACCTGACTTAGCAACCTTATTAAGAAAAATATTGCATAATAATAGGAAAAAGTATCAACTTTGATTTTTAAATACTATAAGATATTGGATTTATTGTGGTACCGTCATTATAAGATTCTCTTATTGCTGAAAAATTAGCAAATTTATAAACGTCATCTATTGACATGGGCCAGTAATGGAATGTTGTGCCGTAATTGAACCTTAATTATTAAAAAAATCACAATAACGAATACTATAGCAATATGAAGCAAAATATGGCATAACGGTAGTAACTGAGAAGATGAAAAAACAAACAGAAGTGCAGAATGAACAATGTTTCTAAGGCAGAAAAAGCTTTGCGCTGATCGATTCCTGTTGCGGCATGCGCCTATCCATTCAAGTCGACGTAATAAAGTGGTGATCGAATGCAAGTCTGATGTATAGAACAGGTAAAACAATCTATTTCTCATCACGTCAATGTTAATCATATTACCCATATTTCTTTCGTACTAATTCACCGATCCCAGAGGGCAATGGGCGGTTAGAGCTGAGTTCGAACGCGAACCTCTATGCACTGATTCGGGCTTGCGTTTCACGGTGGCACTTGCACCACTGTACAATGCTTGCTGGATGCTAGGTTGAGGGTTATTTGTACTCTCCATGTGATGCTCTGATTTATAAAATTAAAGCTCGTTCTTTCATGTTTCTTTCACGTTCTAAACATAGAATCGGTCGGTGTAGTATATTGGAGAAGGAGATGGGAAATGTAGCATCTATGCTATATGTAAAGCATCATAGTTTATGATAATTTAGAAATTGTCTCTTTTTGTTACCTAAGCCATCGAATCCTCAGCTATTTACGGTTAACAATATACTACACAAGAAGGGATAAATTTTACGTGATGATTCGGAAATGTTCGAATCATACGCGTCTAATATGAAAAGAATAGACTTTGAAGTCATAAAAAGTCAGATAGACATAGGTGATTTTGAAAATATTTCTTTTTAAAATTCATTAATCACAGTGAAGGATTTCACGCAATGTTATGTCCTAGCTGAAATCAGAAATCTTAACGAATTTTTCTTTTTTAATGCTGTCGCTCAAATCCGTGAAATTAAAACATACAAAACTGTTGAAGAAAACCATGAGGTTTTAGTTGTTTTTAATTGGTTGCATTTCAACAACGGTACGGAGCAGTTCAACGACAATTTACGTTTAGATTTCATTATTCAAGCATTCTTAATCGTCTATAAATGATTTATGCACTGTTGTTTTGATAAGGCACGCAACGGATTATAAGGTCGTTTTTGCTTACAACATTTTTTATCACATCTTAGCCACAACGCTATCACTTCCGTTGGGAGAATTAGTGCTTGTGTTGTATACCTCGCCTTTTCGAAATAACGTCAATGTGAAGCTGATCTGGCAATTTTCGTCTTAGTGAAAGAATCTTATCAGAACTTAAAATAAGATGAGCTTTGGAGTTGATCAATCCAAGTTGCGGGATGCGCCCACGCATTTTTGTCCTATGTAATATCGGTGAGGAGATCCAATGCAAGCCTTAGATTGATTTAAGATTACCAGTGTTTGACATGTTTCTTGACTTATGTGATTATTCCTTAGAGGTTGTTTTATTTACTCTATTCAATTTTATCGATATTATTTCATTTATTTCATTAATCTATCACAGAAAATTTTTGCGGAAGTTACTTTTCTTTCTGCAATAAAATTCTATAGTATTTCATCGTACGCAGATCGTTATTTGTAGAAATTAAGACCAAAAATGTATTTTTTTACCATAAATATTATAAAGAATATCATTTTTACAATAATGAGGCATGCGATAACGTTTATCTTCGCAGCTTCTCATTTTTCACTCTTCTTTTTGATATTACCATGTGAAATTCGTTCTGTCACATGAAATAATGAATAAACTTTTGCCGTGACGTGCATAAATTGATGAGAATAAGTTTGTTTTTCTCACATACGATCGAAAAACAAGCTTAAATGATTAAGCGCAATGTGCAATTATGATTTAACTAATTTATCAATTATAAAACAAATAACTAATTCAATAGTGTATCGATAGGACTAAAAATGCCATGAGATATAGCATCAAAAGTATCATAATAAGCTAAGCTTTAGCATTAATCGTTCCTACACCACGTACTCCTCTCAAATGTGACACAGCGGAGGTATATGAATGTCACTACCGAATGATATGACTTGAAGTGAGTAAAAAAATTTCGTTGCACTGCTGTGTATCCTATTCAGCTGCGATTCTAACCATTCAAAGGGATGGTGGTTGATGGGAAAGTTTTCGAAGAGCTTTCAATAACTATCCTTGCCATTTCAGCGTTGGAAAAAAACTTGTTTTACTATTATGAAAGTTATTTCATAGAAATTCAAAACAATTGTACTGCTTAGAAGGTTTGATTTTTCACTTGCATTTGGTCTATTTTATGAACAGGGAATTTACGTACGCCTTCGTTGAAGAGCGTCTACTGTTGAGGACTGTTGAGGTTTAAATCATCACTAGCAGATTATCAGAGCTAAACATTCAATAATGATTCGATTTAATATGATAAAACCTTCAAAATAACAAATTTCGAAAATTCATTAGTATTCCTGTCAAATGCACCGATGTTGCCGAGTTTTGTTCCGAAACGTTTTTTAAATCAGATTTTCCTTACTTTTTGTTGAAATTCTATTCTATATATGTATCAGTTCGATTGTTGTTTTGCTGAAAAAAGTACTTCTGAAATGCTCTAAACTTTTCCTTGTTTTCTGTTTTGTAATCAAGTTCAAAAATTCTCGTGACGCAGTACTACAACAGTTCCGCAGCATCCTCTAGAATTACTGTTGTCAGTACTGTAACGGAAAGTTATCAAACTATCAACGTGCTATCTTTGTAGGAGAATTCGACGATTTGTTCGTTTAAGAGGAACAATAACCCTTCCTGAACTTTTGGAAATTTCATCGCCTTAAAAAATACTCAGACTTTTTTGACCTCATTCGTTTATTTATCATTAGTGGCTAGTAGTTTTTTTTCTGGTGATTTGAAATGAACTTCATTCACTTACGCAGCTCCCAGAAATGTTAAATATAATTTTTCTGTTTCGTGCTTCAAACTGCGCTCATTTCCTTCCTCTTCAGAAAGTTTAAGAATCTGGTTTTTTTTTGGAGACCTTTATCTACAGGAGAACTACCCCGTTGACTTACAAAAATGCGTAATGCAATAAATATGTGACATTAAGCAATATAAGCAAAGAACACCTTATTTTTTTATTATTGATTACTTCTACCTTAAAGAATAGGAAGAAGAACTTCAAACTGTCCTTGGAAACGAAATCTGATATTTCTTATTGATCGCTTCATCAGAGTCCAATATTCGAAACGAATTCGTCGTCACCATATGCGAGTTGCATTCGTTAGAGCAGTCCTTTCTATTTTGTATCATGATTTCACTAATTAACATTTCACTCTTCGTGAAAATTTCCTGAACCTGTTAATCTCCCTCGTTCGCTTATCGATTTTTTCTAGTCTGATTTTAACACCTAAATTTTTTAATACAATTCTTCCCTCTTAAGTTAAATATTTATTGTTCTATAACTATTTTATCGTAAGCCGATATATAGTAGTTGTTTGCGTTATTGTTTTCTTTTTCATTTTTTTCCATATTTACTCTTGCTCTCGAAAAAAATTTCACGCACTCTACTAATTATTTATCACATTTATTCATTTATTTATACTATACAGTGTGATTCTGCTTCATCTCGCCAAAGTAGAGAAGTCGTTCTGCCTGTGAGCGTCTTTCTTTCGAATTCTTGTTTATTAAAAATTTAAGTAAATGATTACTAAATAACATTATGAGGATAGTAAAAATTGACATTCTTATTCGCCAATTTTAACCATTGATAACGGTTTATCAATAATCTAACGACAATGACGGCAACGATATTGAACTTACAGCTTCATCGCCATGCCCGTCGTCTCATTTACGTCCGAAACTATCATTCAGCTCCGTTGTTAATGCCACAATGAAAGCTGCAAATGCGCATACGAATACCGGTATGTATATTTTATGTATTACCATAATTCACAAAAGACTTCGATGCAACTGTCAATGACTTTATTTTGGTTTTCTAAATGGTTTTTTATCGATTATGATACTTCAAAATGACGCTATTGAAACAGCACTTCTTCACTTCAGTCGCAAAAGTTCGCCACCAAAAATTAATGAATCGTTTAGTGGTCAAAGGTTATTTTAAATTACAATTCAAAACGTTGTCAGTTATAAAGAAAAAGTTAGTTACTTTATTATTTTTAAATCAGAGTTGAAGGTGTTCAGCAACATCTCTTTTTTGTCTTCTTTGGTAATGCAATTAGTAGCACTCCATGTCCGATCTAGACCTGTCACAAACTTGCAAGTCTGAGTCTTGCATTGAAATGCGAACTGTGTTCTGAATTCAACAAAGTGAGGTAGTTGAAGACTATTTATGAATGGATCCTGATAAGTATCACAAATTTTTCGTTTCATTTCAATTAAAGTGAGGCAAACATGACTGGTTCCGAGTTCTTGCAGAACACAACCCATTCCCATATCTCGTTGTTTCACTGCGTCAATGTTTTTCTCATGTCTGTCAAAGTGTTTTAATCACCTCTTCTCGAAATGAAATCCAATTTGAACGACAAATACAAGGCGTACTGTAACCAGAATCATAAAAACTTGCGTAGATGAATCAATATCATACAATTTCGTATTTTGTCATTGGCAGAGATTTTAAATCAATTTTGCATAAATATTCACAGAAGAACTCCATTTCACATCTCGGTTTCTGTGAAATAGCGCACTTAATAAGAAGCTTTTAAAGCTTCCACCAGTCTCACAGGACGACTTGAAAAATTAGGAAGACACAAATTTATTTCAATTTGTTCCAACGAAAGAGTCGCAACACGAAATCCATGAAAGCGATTAATTCGATCCCATTTATTACGAACTCGTTTCATTAGTAAACACTCGTTCAACTTCTTTATATATCAGCCCAACGTCTCACTAACACCTTAATGCAGGAGGACATTTTCGTATTTTAGGTGCAGTACGATGTGTGTCGTCAGCTACTCCGATAACGGCCACACAACGGAAAGACCTCTGGGGCACCGCGATTCATCACTCATTCGAGAAGAAAGCTGCCTCCGTATCATCTGAGTCGCTATACAATTCGTGTAATGAATTCGATACTGAAGTGAGTTTTCCGATTCGTCACAACCAGTCGATTCACTGAGATAATAAACAAAAGCTGGAAACTTATCATTAATTCGAGTAACTTCACCAACTAAAAAGCATTCAACTCAATGGAAATCGGCTAATTAAGAAGAATAATAAAATTGAAAATGGCTCTCTGAAAAGTTCATATGTATTCTTTCGATTTATGATAAGATTTCCTAAGAACAAATCATGCTCGAATTTTTCTAGCAGTTCAAATTCCCATTCTCAGTCCATCGATATAAAAAATTCTTACTACTCGATTTTAAGCTCAAATTAACTTGTTGTTACAAATTTATTCAAATTCATTTGTCTAATCTGAGTTTGCGTTAGTTTTTTTTATTCTAGAAAAACGCCTTCAACTTGAAACCATAAATTTATGCTAACTAAATATTATATAGTAAATATTATTTTCAATGATGGCAATATGCCTTCTGTTGATTTTGGAGCTAACGAAATACGGTAATCGGCTTCAAATTATGAAATAACTCTATTAAATCAGGTTTCTCTAGTGTTCACCTAACTAAACCAAAACTTAGGGGTTGTTGTATTTTTTGACTTTGTTGAAAAATCCAGTTCTTTTGGTCGTCGTCGTACCAAGATCATTTTGAAGTCTATGGGCACGATGAACACAAAAATCGCTATCATTACGGATGCAGTTACAATTTAGCAATTACGTTTTATGGCTGCTACCTTATCAGCTGAGAATCTTATGGCAAGATTAAAGCCCAGTTATCCCTCAAGAGAACGAGCTTTTTTTTTCTATCTTATGTTTTTACCTAATTAACTAGCAGTTTTTATAAATTAAAAGTGGTTTTTGACGTTGTTTATTATTTCCACGTTTTAACGCCAATTTCTTCAATTTAATTAAATTAGTAGGGCTTTTTCTACTTTTTGAAATGATTACTTATTCAGTTTGAAACGGCGATGAATTTCCTCTTCTACATTTCCTCGACTTCTATTGTATTTGAGTTCGGTGATCGAAAATTCAGCACCCTTATCACTAGAATTTTCTCTACATACGAAAAATTCTCTCCAGTTTCTTTCATAGAACTACAGAACTCAACCACAATTTTAGACGACTAAAGAGGAAACGTTGCATGCATTAGCGAAAACGATCCGTTCTCATGCTTGGCTGTACGTTGTACTGTAAAATTCGAGGTCGTAGACAAACGCACCACTGTTCACACGCGAATTTGTCATTCGTAAATATTCAATCAATAAGTTTTAATTTAAAAAATTTTCCAATTAGACTTGATGTATCACTCTCACTTTTTTCTTGCACTGTTACACATAGCGATAAATTTTTAATACCGATGAATTCCAACATTTAGCATTTGAAACATTTAATTATTCTCATTCGATAAGTATATTGATTAAGTAAGGAGTTAACACCAATGTATAGCGGAGAACACATTCGAAGTCGTTTGTTAGGCATTTACAGCTTACAAGTTCTATTTCGCTTAATGGTATTACTCATTAAGCGTTATGTTTTGAGTCATTAATATAATGCTTAATAAATAAATATAGTGAGTGCAGTTGAAAGCTGTAATGTCGCTACCATAAAAGTTCATTTGTTCAAATAGAATTTCATGATAATCTTCTATTATTCAAGTACTAGTTCATGAGAAGTCACAGCATTATTATATTTTAAGGATTATCATGATTTTTGGAGTTGAAAGAAATTTTCTTTGCTTTGCGCAAAAATGATCCAAGTAATTGGAGCATATGAACTATATTCCTTAGATGCTGAGTTAAGCAAAGTACTCTAGCTTATCTCAACGTCTAATAACTCATTCACAACCTATTCCTCGTATGCCGATAAGATTCCAGTCCGGACCTCTCAGAAAATTTTGTTTTCACTCGTCATCTGAATGTATTAGAGATGCTGGAATTCTGAGAAACATACGTGTATGGGATGTTCAGCAAAATTGATCGCATCAAAAATATTTCAGAGACCTTCAAAGTCATTGTGACGAGTATTTTCATAATATCCTTTCAAAATAGCTAAATTGAAAGCGGCGAAAATGAAAATGACCATGTTGAAAAAAACAACACCAGTTAATTTCCGTGCAATTGAATATTATAGATGATTGAGAGCGATGGTGAAGCAGCAAGTGGTTGGGAAATCTTCGAAAACAATACTTTTAAAATTTTAGTATGCGTAAGGTTTTTGAGTATCATAAATCTCATATGCAAAATTTTGAGAACTCTTGATGTTTTTTGAAGTCGGCTTAATCTTTTAGTGCGTATATATAGAAGAAAATTGTTGCTTCTTGTTTATTCCTCATTCTGTAAGAGTGGACGATCAAAAGTTTTGTGACGTTTTACTGAGTGACAAAATTTATATTTATGAGGAAAAAAAAGCTTTAATTTAGCCAGCGCTTGATAGACGTTGGAAATACGACTGGACGGATTTCAATAATATGTTGAGAGAGATGCCATGAGGGTTTTCTTTAGTTCGAAAAATGATGGGTTTGCTGTGTATTTTGTCGAGGACTGTGACCAACTCGTTTGTTCAGAAATACACCGAACAACCCCAAAATCCCCTATTCTATATTAAAGCATATTTTTAAACAAAGGAAATCTAGTGGTGTTTTTTTATTCCTATTTTAGTCTGGATTTTCTTCCTCGTTCTATAACTACAAAACCTTACCACTCCTGTGATATGCGTGAGTGAAAAATAGACAGAGTTCAGGGACTTGTCCTCATTTCAATCAAACCCAATACGATACCCTAAAAACGGTACTGTGTAACTGTACATTCACATATAAATAACTTTTTAATTACTTGTTTTGTCTTCTTTTATTATTTAATTCACAATTTCACTACTTATGTAAATATTTAAATTTTTTCTTGAGTCGAAGCTAAGAATTCTCTTAGATTCGAATCGCATATTAGTTTCTGGAAGCAAGGGGTATTTACAATTCCTTCGCCTCTTTTTCTCCGAGATAACCATTAGTTTTCAATTGACTATTCATTCAAAATTGTTTACTTGTAGTGTTCGTCTTCTGGTCCATTATGAATTTGTTCAGCTCAGAAGCTGTCAATTTGTGACGTGAATGTTGATTTGACACCATTTTCTTTAGACTTGAAAACTTTGCAGTTTATTAGCTGAAATTCAATAACTAAAACAGCAAATGTTTTCCTAAGAACTCCTTGTTGTGAGTTGAAGAGAGAACATAAAAAATGGATATAAACAAAAAATAATTTCTTCCATATCTTCTGCTCTAAGCGAATTCTGTGGTACGTGCAAGTTCTGTTTTACAGTAGCACCACATGCTTTGAATCTCATTTTCCTTTTTTTTATTGGTTTTAACAAATTTCTTATTATTATGAAGCATGGCGTAATAAACTCGTATTCTGAAGAGCTATGAATGACAGAAAGTATGATAAAGCTATTTCTATCTGGAAATTTTACGAATCAGTTGACGTGAATATGGAATCAACGAGACTTCAAGTTTCACTCAATCATTTAACCGTTCGCATCAGCAGAGCTTAATGTCAAGCACGAAATTTTGCGAATGACATAAATACGAGCCAACGACCGTCTTTCTGAGGCATTTCATCGCACAGCTGGATGTCGATACAGAATAACGCACATGTTAAACGTTTTCCTTATTGTGGCAATTACGAGTTGGCTGAAATGATCCATTATACGTTAACGAGCTGAAATTATAATAAATCCGCTCAATCGAAGCTTTCAAACGTTGATTGCAGACAGTAACATATAATTAGCTTAGCTTTCTTCGTCCACATGGTATTCCTCGTTGATGATTTGAGTGCATCAGTCTCACTTCGTTCGTCACCAATCTTCCAAATGCATTGCTGCATTGAATTTATTAAGATTTCTTTCTTTTCGGAATTCTAGTATAATGAAAAAATTACCCAAGCAAAACAATGAGATAAGATTTAAGTTTATTAATTTTAAGGCAACCATATATCCTACCAGATACTTCTTCGAAATCCCCATAAACCATCTTGAGCATTCACTTCTCTGCTTAAATATCAATGCATGTTCATAAGTTCGACAGCGCAAAACTCTAAACGACAAAACTCAAACTCAACTATACCTTAAACGATTTGTAATTTATTTTTTCGGATTTTTACCAAGAGTAACTACGACGTGATTTTCTGCAGATGTCACAAAAACCTGTTCATATTGCTCTGCGGATCGACGTTTCTAATTGTATCATAATACCATAGTGGAAGAGCAATAGGAGTTAAAATTAATGATGACTCGAAATCCTCATAAAGATGAAACGTTATCCTCTCATTGAGTATCTATTCATAAATGTCGCATTTCTCATAGCGATATATTTGCTCTTCAATCAACTATGAGAAGTCACAATTTTGTTATAATTGTATAATTTATATCAGACAGATTATATTAATTACATAAATATAATATAGAATACTAAATACATTATTACTTTTTCCGTGTGAAATTTATTTCTTGAAATCTGACGGTACTTAAGGAGAGTCTTTTTTTTTCTAATATTACAGTTTAGCATCTACAAATGATCACATTACATCTCTCGATATGCTTGTAATCAATAAGTAATCCAATCAATCAATATTCTTTGACTTTTTTTTTGCAGGAGACGATAAAAAATAGGCTTTATTTCCTATATCTATTGCTCATCGAACATTTATTCTATATGTATCTGAGCTATGAGAACATCAGAAGAAGTTAACTTTTATCATTCTCCCTCAATGTGGTCAACTGGCAACAAAAATATTGGAGCACATTACCTATCTCTCTCTAATCGCTATGTCACGTCATTCTTAGATGACGTCACTATGCACTATCCTTAATGTCCAGTAAATATTTCCCAATCAAATTGATATTTATTACGAACAGTGAAAAAATCTACATTGCAATTAGTAGTATTACTAATAGAATTCTGAATAAGTTTTTAAAAAAAGTCTATTTCTAAGTGAAAATTAATCATGACGAAATACTGTACAATTAATTATTGACTGCTTTCAACAATTAATAATGGATTTTGATTGAGGTGTGCTCTTTCTACCGCTTCAAAACCAATGTGTAATCATTAAACTCGGTGTAGTTGACAGCATGAGTGTCGATCTGTGCTCAAATGTTGGCAAGTACGATGAGTAAAAATGAACTGAACTGCTTTATCAAATTGATCCGCTCTATCATCCACATACAAATCTTTACTAATAGTCGTACGTTATCTACAGTAATAGTGTTTATCGCTTTAGAAAAGTGGTAAAGCTAAAGCTCGTTTTGTCGCACAACAAACACCACTGTTTCTCGAATTTAATAATGAAAGCATTGCTTGTCATACTCAGATTCCTATGATAGAAGATCAGAGCTCAAATTTTTGTTGTTGATTCGAAATTTCGATACTCACCACTACAGTTCCGCATTTAAGTACTGTGCCATCGGTTTGACATGATTCTTCAATTGCGACCACCTGAAGCAACTGGTGTCAAAGCTTTCTAATTTACCACCGTGATCAATTGACGCTAGTTATTATAATTTTTTTTCAGGTTGAAATCATTTTTGTTACAATTCTAGTACTATTCAGTATTCTTTCTAACTAATAGTACTGAGCACCATCTTAGTTCAGCAGATCTTTTTTGATAGAATACCTGTGTTAAGTAGAAAGTATTAAAAGAAATGTCAGTTGGAAATCAGTATTGATTGGTTCTTCTAGTAATGATAGGAAAAAAAGTGCTAACAGCAATTTTTTTTGTCCTGACATTTTCACAATCATTGTTACAGTTGCATTTTGAGTCAAAATGTCAGGATACATTGCATAGTGCTTGGAAATCAGGAAGTTCACAATAGTTCAATTTCTAACATTCAAAAGCGCATAGAGAACATTACGCATAGAGCTAAACATTGTTTTAAAAATACGAAATTGAAAACCTCGCTTGAAAACATTAGGAAGTTGAAATCTCCGTTTTGCAACTGTTTTTTCTTTTCAAGAAATTTCACCATTTCAAACTTTAGTCAATTTTTTTTTTCGAACTTTGAGATGATTGATCGGTTTTTTTTTTCGTCTTGAAACGATCGCTAATTATGAAAAATGTAAATGAAATTGCTTGACGTTATATGAGTGTCTTCGATTCACTTACGTTAGACGAAATGAGGTTCTGATATGCATAAAGCACGTAATTTTTCATCGATCATTTCAATACACCCTTAAATTGATCACATCATGACATCACGGTTTTTTCCACATAGAAACAAGGACGTGTCCTTTTTGATCACCAACGTTTCATATTATAACGTTAATTGAAAGCACTTTTATACCTTTTTATAGTAGTAAAGTAGTATAGCTTTCATTAAACTGTTAAGTGCAGCAGTTTATACTGAAAGTATGACAAAAATTGGAAAAACATTTATTTCAAATTGAATGTTATTAAACGTAAAGTGTGGTATGTGAACCTCCATACCTCCCTTCTATTCAACAATCACGTTTTGTTTGTACCTCATGATTAATATCGAGAATAAACGCGATGAATGTGAATTTCACTAGAATATCTATTCCTAATTAGGATTTTTATCTAATTATTAAACTTGATTCGACTACCTCATTGCGCTGCTTCAGTGGTTGTGAATAGCATTGGCAAAATAATATCGCCTTAGCGAATTTCCTCTTACGTCAATGATGATATCGTTGAATAATGGGAAGATCTTGTTTTTGAAGCTCTTATGCAAGCCAAAGACTCACCTCGTATGGACTCGGAAGCGTTTAGTTAGACAACATTTTCCCTCTTCCTCAACAAAACCTAAAGCTTTTTTTGAAATTGATGAAGGTGGAATGTTGGTTTCTGTACTGTCACAACACTTTGATGAGTGTAATGATTGTTTGCTTGCTGCTTCCATCATGTTTTTTCCAAAACTCTGATGACTAGTCTGGAAAACTTAGATACTAATATAGTGAACGCTTTACTTATGGGCAGCAACAGTGTTTTGTTTGTTTTCCATTGTTATTGAGTAGAATTTTGAATTTTTGCAGGTACTATGGTAGGAGCTGATTGAGGATTCTGATGTGGACTAGTAGTAAATGTAATTCTATCTCGTCTGGTGTTATATGATTTGCTGCCGACAAAATGACGTGGTGGTCTTACTCTTTTCGTACAGGACTTGGAAAATTTGGCCCTTGAATAAATCTGAGATAGCTCATTGATAATTATCTTTATTAATTTCTAACGCTTTTGTAAAAACACTGAATGACCTATCTTGTCTGGGGAAGGTGATTATTCTTTCTTCGATGAAGCTTTAGCCGACGTTGCAAATACTTCCTTCAGTCTCATCTGCTTCTTTCACCACTTTAGTTTCTTTGTTTACATAGGCCCCTTTAAATGCTCCTTTGCGAAAGCTTCGTAAGTTCAGATTTTGATTGTCATTTACCTGGCTACACTCTACGACATAACGCTGACGTTGAAGCTTGATAGCCTTCAAGTGAAAACATCCTGTACTATTCCTTCAAGCCTCGGAATTTTCCGCACTCTTGCTAAGCTTTGTTTAGCTCGTGAAGCCGGTCGCAATATTCATTAGTGGTGTCAGTGATAGCATTTTACCATCAGCTTGATGATAAAGCGTTAGCGCCACAACTTATCTGAAAAATTGCAGTTTATTTCATTTACGCGTATGGAAAAATTTGACTTGAAGGAATTACGGTCCAATCTTACATGAGACTCTTAGAAAAATTATCTGATAGGTATAACATACTATTTGGATATAATGACGTAATTTATTCCATTTTGGCATGTTCCAGCAATATTCTTTCAGCTCCGTCGGAGTAGTGAGAGTCTTCTCAAATTGTATGTTACTCTGAATCATCTTGTTCGTCCTACTTTTTCTGTCCATTCTATACAAGTCCATGAATCTCAATGATTGATGACACCAATACAATTTCGGCGCATCGGCCACTCCACTACAATTTGGTGCATTGGCCAAGCGTCCACTAAATTCTTCAAGCTGTTCCATACGTCCAATCGTAGCAATAAAATCACTGACGGTAACACTATGTATCATAATGTGACGTTTTTGCAGTGCTTCATTTAGTTCACATAGTTTGCTTCGACTTCAACTTTATTGTGTAACGGTGCTAGAGAGTAGATGACAAATAGTCTTCAAACGAATGTTTTACTAGGCCTTTCAAATCTTGGACGTACTATTCGAGTTTAGGAAATCGACGTTCATGACCAACGTTGAGTAGAGAAGAATATCAGTAAAGAATTCTGGTTCGCACTCGTGCGTCGTACATGAAGATAGCCACGTTGGCCATGTTATGTTAAAGCCTAATGTGGTTTTGGGCACTCTTAAACATTCTTCTTTAACTTGTCCGCAATCTACAGGAAGGATTGAAGAACAGGACTATGAAGCTTCTACTGTTTTAAGATTGTTGGAAGATCATATTTTGCATGCAAAGTTTAGCTATGAGGCTTAGATATTGCACTCATAGACAGTTTGCCGTTTTTTATCAGACTATAAAGAAGCTAACTCATTGAATTCAACTTTTTATCGTTTTTATTTGCTTCATTGTCGTTCAATTGCAGGCTTTTGAACAAATCGATAGGCAGATGATAATCCGATTAAAAATTGGTATATACAGTAATGTTACATTCACTTTTGTCGATGAAAAATCATCGGCTTAGCTGTTGTTCATGAAACAGGCAACTTATTGTTCAGATGTCCCGATTTCTAAGTATTCAACTAGAATTTTTTATCTCATCATTCAAATTTCATGAAAAGTGCAAATTAGATTGACAGAATCCTCGTGAACAAATATTTTTGACATTTTTTGTCATCGTTTCTGAAAATGAACAGTGCTGCAGAACAGTAAATGTATCTGATAGGCTTCCTGAGGAAGCTGAGGAAAACACGTTGCATATAAACTCTGAAGGAAATAATCGCAAGTTGGAGGTTTTTTTTCAGGAAAAAAGGAGTTAATATCGTTCTGTTCGGTTTAGCTTTGTTTCACACCTAGAACGGCTACGAAATTTAACGATTTTTGAAGAAAATTTCTACCTAATCAAGACATCAATGAAATACGTCATTTATCATTTATGGCAATGTGTTGAACAAATCATTTTCTGTTCTATAAGCATTCCTCATGCAATACAACAAATTCTCACAAATTATACTAATAGAAAGGGCATTCCTAATTATTCAATTATGAGAGCTGAGTTTTTCGCATGACAATTCTTTCTAGTTCCTATCGGCTCAGTCTCAGTTCAAACTTTCTCCTCACATTTTAAGACAACGTTAAGTATGTCTGAATTTTTTGTTAAATAGTACTTTTTAGCAGAACTTGTTGCGTTGTTCTTCAGAAACATTTCGAAGAGTGCAGATTTAACTATAAGTTTTTTTTTTCAAAATTTGTTTCACCTGATAATTCTGATGTTTATGAAATTCTCGAATTTTTCTTTTATGTAGTCTAGCGATTTCCATTTGAGGATTTTGTGACGTTGAAAAAAGGGAGAGATATTGCTACTGCTTTGTTCTTAACTCCGTAGTACATATATATTTTGTTTCTTTCTCTTGATCTTCTAAAGTTTCAGCTTACCGAAAGCGTCTCTTTCCTTTCAGTTGATCACAATTTTTGTGACATAGAAGTTTTTATAAAACTTATTAATACGAAGGAATGAATTTCCAGTAAGCCTTTGCGTTGAAGACTTTCAATAAAAGCGTATCATTTCTCCGAATCCTACATATGATTGGTTGCGTCACTTATCCAGTTAAGATTTCGTTGAAAATAGAAGATCCTCATATCAACAGAATAACTAAGAATAATTTGAGTTTTGAAACTTCTTCTATGCCTCTCGATGTCTTTCACGTCCACCTGAATTCTATTCGTTACTTGAATGATTGTTTTGATGAAATATGGATACGAAAAAATGAACTATCAGTATTCCTTTTTGATAAAATATGAGCGTTAACAAAAACTTGCCTCCATGAGGAAAGTTTTGGAATAGTTGCTTGTCACATTTTTTTTTATCTGAGATCGTTAATTCCATTCTCCCAATTTTTTAAAGAATAGATGTAAACATATTTAGTTTCTGATTTCTCAAAAATCATCGATTTGTAGATATATCAACCTCAGCATCATCATTGAACAACTTCAGGAATTTTTTTGAATGATGTTGTTCTGCATAGCTTAAAAGTTATACATAGAAGATGAGTCGTGTTGGTGCTTTCTTCGTATTCTTGAAATCAACCTTCATTGAAATTTTAACGTTTTAGCAAAATTACATCAGTATTACAATTCACATGCACTTTTGACATTTCGTATGATAAAAAAATTGTGAGAAAAAAAAAGTAATCTTAAAAATTTTGTCTTGAGTGAGGCAAAAAATGTGTCTTAAGCAAGAAACTGCGTCGATAAAAACACCTTCGCTTAGTTAAAAACTTATTTATAGAATCCATATCTTTATCATAAGAGGAAAAAAACTGCACAAAGTATAAAATAGCTTCTGGTAAAGTTGAAAGTGAGCATCGTCAGCAGCAACTGGATGTCGGTTGTTCATACCGTGAAACAACTATAAAATTGACGAAAGGGCATTTGGACGATTAAGATTCCTATGATTACAAGTCTGACGCCATTTTATCAATCGACCAGCGGATTCTGAATGCACATCAAGCAGCAAGCTCATTAATACAATAAAGATACCACTTCCTTTCACTCTACATGTGTATTTATTTATGCCGGCTGACGGGTATGTAATTTGTTGTTTATTTTTCCAAGCAATGTCGATTGACAAAGTGTATTATCCTTCTTGATGACTTCTTCCTCAACTCGCCTTGAACCGAGTTGAGTGATATGCTGGGAGAACGATGTTTCATCATACAATGGTGCTCATTCATGCAAAGTTATGTTCCTTGTGGGCTCTTTTTGAAAAGCCGAAGTCACGCTAGTTTAGAAAAGAAAATTATTGCTTTAATTATAATCATTTTTCTTAGTATTTTCACTTAATTTTTATCAACTATTACAATCCATGGGGGCGCAGTGGCTCAGTGGTGGAGGTGCCGCAGTGAAACGACGGCCCGAATCAGTTCGCGGCCGCCCCCAGGCCTACCAAGCCCGCCATCCCTCCGGGGTCGGTAAATTGGTACCAGAGGAGTCT
>KN716303.1:18430-31867 GCA_000816705.1 Dictyocaulus viviparus | reverse complement strand
ATCTTAAAAATATTTATATATATAATACATATATAATATATATATGAGATATCAAAATTTGAAATCTCAGGACAAACCTGTACCTGCATCTCGGGAATTTCCGACCAGAAGAAGCAGAATATCGCACAAACACAGCGTTATTGTCGCTTTTATGTAACAGTTAAATAATTACTGTAGGCATGTAAAATACAGCGTTTTCATCGATGAACGCGCTCTGAAAGCCTTCAGACAATGGGGTCGTAGTTATCAATTGGTAATATTCAAAGGTATTAAAACACTGAAAACAAACAAGATATTCTGAGACATCAACGATTAGGTAAGCCTCCAGGCAACTTTATACATTACTCTTCGAATAGTTGCAAAATTTTTGAAATCGAAGACACAAAATCCGTATCACTCATGCAAAGCGTAGTTTCAAAACGACAAAGTTGAAATAAAACAAAATGAAATATAACAAATACCAACAGAATAAATTTACAAAGTCATGTTCAATGTAGTATGAAAAGCGTAATGATAATTACAATATACAAACATATAAATAGCTTCACCGCTGCTTTACTATTTCACTAAAATATTGTCAAAAAATGTAAAACTTACAAAACAATTGAGTAACGTTTCATAAAATACCTCAACTATTTTCTACAGGCACTTCAAAGGCTACTAATTTCACATCATTTTTTAAAATATGGATACAATTAAATATAACAGTACATGAGAAATTCTAACTATCAACACTTAGTTGTTGAGAAATCGATCACTGAGTAGGAAAGAGGTGTTGAACCTTCATTAAAAGCATAGAACTGCCTGATGCACGAGATAAATTTAATCTTTCCGACAATAATACACACTGTTTATAAAATTGAAGTGATAAAAATAAAAACTATGTGATTATCACAAATCTGAAAACGATTCAACGAAAAGAGATTGTCTTCACAAACAAAAAACAGCAAAAAATGTGCTACAGATCTCTTATTGCACTGGAATGGTACACTAATGAGATGGCCACTAAATTGGTTCGTAATCATGAATGCAATTTATCGTAGAAAAACAAACATGGCTAATATTCTTTCTCTATAATTCTTCAAGCAATTTACAGATGTAAGACACCCTGCTGTGAAAAAAATCGCTGCTAAAAAACCTCATTCCCTTCCGACTTTTTTGACACGACGGTTCTTCCTGTCCTAACGTATACCTTGGAAACATGGACATTAGGAAAGCACGATGAACTACCCTAAGCGCAATAGAACGCTTCATCGAAAAGATGATGCTAAGCATTTTCCGTACCACACATGTAAAAGAGGGAATGCTGAGTTCCAATCTACGCCGGCAATGAAAGATCAGAAACGCAGCCTGAAACCCCACGTCATAAAAAATTAGGATAGCCAGACACGTGATCTATATGAATGATAACCGGTGTACACCAGCAGCTAGTAATTGAATTTCACCGGACTTCGAGTGCACTACCGAAAGACCAACAACCCAATGGTAACGCATATTAACAAAGGCCCTAGAAAGGGATTATGTTGCTCTAGGACAAGTGTATAGAAGACATTGCACTACCCTCGAGTGAAATAGAGTGAAAGTTTTACGGGTCCTCACTCGTCTCTGTCGATGATCCACGAAAACCCAGGTGTTCCAAGTGAACCAGGTCTTCCTTTTGCAAATTTTTTTCCTATTTTCTTTGTTCTGCACTTCATATTGTTGTTTTTCATTCTTGAAATGATAAACTATACAAGCTTATGCTTTAATAACAATTATTGCGCAGTGGATACGCTTTCGACATTTTTCTATCACTTCTTCATAGTCATTTTTAAATGTAACGCCAAATGCACTACAAAAAGTTTGAATGAATGTCATTATTACCGTAGGACGAAAGACAATAAATTAGCTAGCCAAGCTAACGATATGCTTATGATGGCAATCAACATCTGTGGTAGAAAAGCTAAACACCGTGATGCTGTGTTCGCTTCCACAGGAGGTTGTGGCAGAATCAGATTATTTCGTCCCGATATCGTTGCTACTGAGATGGATCGTGTCCTATGAATGATTTAGGTTGATAGAAAATATTTGAACTACGTTCTGTATTTAACACAACTGAATAAAACAATTAAATTCAACAGTTGTTATAGGTGTTTAAAGAATATCTTATTCTCACTTTCGTAATAATATGGTATCTCCCTAGAGTATTACAAAAAACTATGGAGTAGACAAGTTCGATGGTACCGATTTCTCTATAATACTACGCATTCTTGTATAACATACACTTTGTTTTTCATGTTTCAGCTCCACGAAAAATTTAATCTCACTAAACGCGTTTTCATGTAAATGATATGATTGTTTTTATCACGCAAAAGGAACAAGACTGTTAGCTGATAAGCGGGAAAAACCGACTAATTTCTATAAAGCAAGATAAATTGGCTTGATGAAAGCAATTCTCCATATATATTTATTTAGGTTTGGAAATCCTTCGAGTTCTAAATGCTATTTTAGCAGCTTCAGCAGCATAACAGTAGATTTATTAGAGAGGCCGAAAAGTAGTTGAATTTCTTCGATGTGCTCATCTAAAGATAGCTTGTTTCAAAACCAAACATATTGAGCAAGCAATTGAGGCATTATTATTGAAGATTGGATGTCCATGATCTACAGCTCAAGATCATTTTTGCCGCATAGAAACATTGTATGAACTGGAGTACAAGTTTGGGTTGACAACTTATCCTGCATTTCAACAACCACTAACAATTAGGATGGTTCCTATTTGTGTGTAGAAGGATTTTTTTAAAGTCATACACTCTCAACTGCTTGGACCTGGTCAGACCTTTACAGCTACATTATATTGTTAACAACTCTTGCAAACGAAACAGTAGCTCATACCGAACAAAAACAACGTCTTTTCGTTAATAACAAGAAAGAAGGACCCATCAACACGATGAAGTGCTACGCTGCAGAAATGATAGGAAAAATCAAAGAACTTGAATTGCACCTGTTATCTATTCATCCGACTCAGATCGTTAGAACATTAATTATGAAATGGAAAACTTAATATTGTTAGAAAAATAAAGACACACTTGAACAAGTTTTTAATGAAAAATCGAAATGTATTTTTAAAAGGAGATTGAACTACTTTTTTCAAACTAGCCAACTGTGTTAGAAAATGATGGCAATTTTTTATCTAAATTATCAAAAATTAAAAAAATTTTAAAAGTGAGTCACAGTGCTAAGCTGAAAGTCTCATATTCCTCCAAATGATTCTCGCATTTGTTTCGAAAAATTTGTAAATATGTCTTGTCTGTTGATGATAGACAGTGACAGGTATGTAGATCTACATCGCTACATCTACATCGCTACCCATTACGCCTCATGACTCTGTAAGCCTCTAAACTTAATTTTGCTTCAAAAAAATCAAGAAAATAGTAATATCTCTTGTGAATTGATTGCATTTACTCTTATTCAAAGAAAAACAATCATAATTTTTTCAAGCCATTCTAACCATAGGACGCTAGTATGAAAAAAGAGTCAAGGCGTAAGAAGTAACATGTAGAAGGGTTAAAGGGTGTGCATATACGAAGATGAAAAAATAAAGATAGCATCTGAACAGATATTAAGTTGAATTGAGATCGTCTTAAAATAAATTCAGTAGTAAAACGTACTCGCTTGATATGTTGTTTGCCAGAGGTGAAACGATGCTGTCTTGGTCGATATATGTCCATTGTACATGTTGTCGATGAACAAGATGTTCAGGATCTAAACAAATTCAACGTGTCATGATTGATCAACAGTTTCGCTAAAGTTAGTAACAAATAGAGATTTCTTTCAAACACCTTTTTGAAACGTACTTATGCAGCTAATGCGAGAATAAACGCAGTTTAAGCAAAATTACTAAATTACTGGTAATTTTTGCACTAACCTAATTTGAGATAAATTGATAAGATAAACATTGTAGCTGATCGATTTCTGTTACGGGATGCGCTTACGTATTTGTGTTCAACTTAATATCATGAAGGTGAATGCGAACCTGGTTCACACAGTGGCTTGAGTTGACCACTCTTCACTATGTCAATGCTGTTTATCTTATCCAAATCTATCTGACGTTAAATTACCGACGCTAGAAACTCGAGTTCATTACCAACGTTTACATAAGGTTTTAAAGCATCGTTGCGGTTTAAAAGCATGTAGCAGTGCTCCCAAACTACCATCATGGCAATGGAATCGTGATTATTTAGAAAACTTAAATTTCAAAAAAAAACCTGAAAGATCTTACTTAAAAAAGCTAGAACGAGTATACACTAATAAAATAATTAGAAAATTCCTCTTCGACCAATTTAGTGACTCGGACAGATGGTGGACTTGGTAGACTCAAAGGTGCCGCCGCGCACCTGTGCGAGCAGGCGTGTGACCATGGCACCTTCAGCGCTATGCCACTGCGCCCATACTTAAGATGACAAATGATCGAAATTAACATTGGACCACACTTCAAGTAAAGACTGGGGTACTTTTGGACGATCAAGATTGCATGAATATACGTGTTAAGTTCTAATGTTAAACGCTGCAGTCGGAAAATAATATGAGATCGAATAAAGCTACCGGAGCAAAGCCAGCATTTAACGTTACTTAGATGTTGGGTACGCTCCAAAAACGAATAATGAAAAATTGTCATGACATTGATGATCAAATTATCTTATGTAAATATCAGAATATATTAATTTTGAATATGACGTTATAAGTATAGAAATTGACAGAAATATAAGAATGAAATTGACAAATATTGTTCAGACCAAGTGCTTGTGCTGGTGATGATGATGAACAACACGGATTCTGATCTATTGCAGTGAAATTTGGACCGTGTTGTATTCTGGGATCTCTTCTACCGACGATGAGTGGTCGTTTCGGATATCTGTTAGCTGATTCGTCCGTATCACCGTAATCCGATCTGGGCGTGTTAGTGAATCCATTCTCGATCGGTATCACTTGGAATAGTTGTTTCATAGAAATCGAACTGCTGAAAAATTCCCTTGTTTTACATCCAAAAAAACGACAATTTCCACGGAAAAATTTCTTTGATCTTTATTCTACTGGAAGACTTCTTGTCCAGATCTCCGTTAGAATTTTCATATAATTAATTAATGACTTTTTTGATTTTATTTAATAAAGTATTTCATGATGACCTTTCCTTTTTCATTTGCATTGTTTTGATATTATGCGCAAAGAAAACTTTGGTTTTTACATATTTCTAGGTGCCTAGGGTTTGAATGACCAATCAGCTTTTTCCCATATGTATGAGACAAAAAATGCTAGGTCACACTGAGCGATAGTTATCTATTTACTATCACTCTTTATGGTATTCATCGGTGGAAATATTAAAGCATTTTTTCACATCCTCTCAAATTAACATTACATTCATTGTGTAAGGAACTATATTTCGAAAAAAACCCAAGAAACGTGTGTTCTGAAAGATTTCCACTTCTGCAAGCGGATTTAGTCAAGTGTAAATCTACCAAGAATGTCGTAATGAAGCAAAGTTACAAGGAGTCGCCCTTCTACATAGAGGTCAGTAGCTGCCTGTGATGGAAACAAAGAGAACACCTGAGTAATGGCTTTTTGAGGAATCTAAAGAACTATAGCTACACCAGCAAAACTTCGCGCCAGTGTCACATTCTACGTAGAAGACTACCACCATGGACGAAAGTCGCTCCAAGAAAAAACAAATGAAAGATTGCTGGGGAATTCAGTACGTGTGAGGATCTGCCATCCAACTAATCAATTAAGTTAGTGATCAGGTTAGAGAGTGCAAAAACGGGGAATGCATATGCTTCGAACTATTTTACCAGATTATTCAACAGCTAAATGCTTATTCAGCTCTCATTTACTAAAATGTTTCATAAGAATGATGATGACTGAAATTCAGACGAAGTACTTTCATGTTGTTTCTCAGTGATAGTAATCAATAAGCGATCATATTGTTCTCTTGAATTCATCGTATGATTCTCCTCATGTTCTTCTAGCATTTTAAGAGGCAAACAAAAATGGACACCTGAATGGAATATTAGGAACGGTTAATGTACGATTCGAACGAGTTCCACCGTTTTGCAGTAGAATATTAGTATGCAATTTCTAAGATTTCGATATTTTCATGGTTCGCTTTTAGGTATCGCTTGGACCAAAGCCATATTTCTATGATTATTTCGGTGCCGTTAGCGATTAACTCTAAATAGATCCTCCTATACCTATCTCACCTTATGATTAGCCATTTAGCATTAAATTAATTTTTCTTAATGGATTTTATGTAAAGTCGTCTTCCTGTAGAAAAAGAACGTTGAGCTCCACTTGAACTAAGCGGGATAATGTGGAAGAAATATCTAATTATTTTGTACTTCACTTTTGTTAGCTCACACTATCTTCTCAGTGTTTTTCACTTCCTGGATAATATAACTGCTTCTATGCCCTTCACTTCTTCAACAACACCTTCATCTGAGTGACCATTTTGTTTCAGTTGGCGTTGTCGAGCGACGTTGTCTTCCATTCTTGACAGTTTTCTGACAAATAGCACACTAGCTTCTCAGCGTTATTGCGCCTTCTAACTAATACGATGACTTATTATTACAATTGTAAGAAAGCAAGCATTCCGTGGCACAATCAAGGCGTCTACAGAGATCGCATTACTATAGGAAAATTCTATTTCATGGTCATTACATTCAAACTTATGAACACTATGCTTCTTTAGATAGCTAATTCTGAACTATTTCTTTAAATAAGACGAAAAATGAGTTTTGGGATTTTGGATTGGTTTTCTTGCACTATGAATTGCGTAGTGGACGATCACAGTAAGTGTGAGATCGAGTCACAATAGTTCTATTCAAATGTACAAAAATTTTAACAAACATGAATCAAAGGTAATATGAAAAATTCCAGCAATGATCATAATCTGTAAACTGACTGAGGCGAGATGCATGACGCAGTGGTGCGGGTATCACAGTAATACACAGGCCCATGCAGATTTGCAGGCTTCCCTATTCCTACCATGACCGTCCTCCATTCATTGTCAGCGAATTCGTTGGTACCAGAGAAATTTGAAAAGCATTATCAGCTTGATGAATAACGCTCAACTTGAATCAATGTAGAGAACAGGTTCGCATTCAACCATCTCCACGACATTACGTTAAATGTGAATGTTCAAGTGCATTCGGCAGCAGGGATTGATGAACGCCAACTTATCTTATTTTATCTAAAAATGATCGGGAAAAGAACTTCTCCAAAGGAATAAATGTAAAATCGAAATGATGTCATCGAAAAATGACAAAATTGAAGAAAATGGCGTAAATTTGTTAATGATTAAATCAACAAATTTTCATGATCAATCAAAAATTACTGTTAACATAATATTTCATTAGATCGTGATTTAAAACAAATACAATAATAGTGGGTGTAGATAAAAGTATTATGAGGAAATAACACTTCTTTCGATAAAAAAATGCGCGACAAGACCAAGTGGTGATTTATATGGGGAACAAATGGATGCCCGTGTAGGTCAAAACTGTGCGCAAAAAAAATCCAATAATCCATGATCTACGGATTATTATGAAATATTGTTAATTTTTTCAAAAATGAGTTATTGGCAAAGCTTTCATCGATGATTTCCTGACGAAAAAAACATAATGTAGATTAAATAAACATTTTGTTTGAGATATGGTGTTTTTATAAGGCGACCTGAATTTTTTTAGATGCGTTCCAAGACAATCGATACATCTCGAGTTCGGCCTTCTTTGAGACAAACCCTTTGCTTTCTATTTGTTAAATTTGACCGTTTCTACAGTATTATAATATTAAGTACATCTTTTGATATTATGAGTAATCAGATCAACTAAAGATAGAAGCAATATGTTCAAAAATGAAATCCACACTGAGTTCTTTTCTTTTTATGTTAAAGTCTTTATACGTCATGATTTTAATAAAGTAAATTTAGAAGCTGAGAGTAAAGAAGTATATCGTAGGTGGTCTTTTATGCTCATATGCAAGAATTATTGACTAATTGCGTTAAGCATACATTTGGTCTGATAAAAATCTGTATTGAAATAGATGTATTGAACGTATTCGTACTCGTAGTAATCACGAGACGTTCGAGCAGTAGTGAAATCTTCCGTCATTTCAATCACAATCGGTTCGTGAGCGGTGCTTACTCGTCTCTGATTTCCCATAGCAATTCTTCCATTCACCATCAATTTTGGGATTGTGGGACGCTGATTGCGATCAAAAATCGCAACGTGACTCAGCTTCCGTTCCTCAATATAACTTATACTCGGTTAAATACATACGAAAAAACCTATCAAAAGTAAGGAATTAAACAATTTTGGATTAGAAAGAAAAACAATAATTTTAGTAGTTGATCAGGCTTTTTAATACTGAGGATGGGAGAGAAATTTAAAGAATATGGTGTTATTGATTTTACAAAGAACGCGTTAAAAGAAAGGAATGAGGTTTTCGACGAATGGATGAAAGTTGATACTTCCATTCACATCGTAATTTTCCACCTGAGCTTCATCAAAAATATCCAAACCTCAGCTTAAATTCAGAGGTTTTAGAGAAATTTCACGAATTCGAACGTTGGGAGTGGTGTGAACCCAAAAAATTTTTTCTGCAGAAAACAGTGGTAAGGATGAGCACTACATAAGTGTTTTTTCTAAATATATTTGAAAATGGGAGTGTTTTTCTACCACCGTGTGAACGAATTTTCTTCGTGCTTGCCGCTATAAAATGACTTGCGCAATTTTTTTTTTCATTTTCTAAAAACATTTTGTTTTGGTAGCAAAATCAAATAATCAATTATTATTTCCACTACCTTTTTCTTGGATTTATGACCGATTTTTATACAACAACACATTGGAAACAAAGAAGTCCGTGGCATTCCTGAAAACTTTCAATTTCTTCATAATCATGAACAAAATCCTGTTATGTTCTAAGAAGACGTCGCGTAAGAAGACAACATCAACGAGGAGATATGAGGCTTCACATTGAGGGGAGAAACATCAAGTATCTAATACGATCAGATTTTCTCCAAACCAATTTTTGGACAAAATTAAACTGTGGGCTTTTTCACTATTAAGCGTAAAAGTGATTGCACTACTATTCAGATATTTATTGATTCTAGGAAAAGCTCTTGAATTCAATTTAGACAGAACAACTGTAAATGTATTAAAAATATGTAAACATTCAAAAATGCAAAGATGATTAACTTCTGACGTGAATAGTAGATTACTTGATCCTTCAAAATCATTTTCTTATTCTTGAATAATTGAGTAGCTTATAAGAAATTTCAAGCACAAAACATTACAAAGAAAAAGAGAGAAGCAAAGTTGCAGAATGTACGACCAGTACTATCAGAAAGAAGATCAATAACGTTACACTTGTTGAAATGGAAAAAATTTTCGCACTATTTCTTTAAAGTCTGATTGAAACTGATGTCACTATTTAACAATTCAATCATTCTTAACTCTAAATGAGTAATTTGATGTTATTAATCGACCAAACGTGAAAAATTTGACATGAAAGATGTCTGACACGAAGAACGTGCCGTTATCGATCAATATTTTAGCTCATATTGAGCATTTCCACATACTTGATAGTAAATATGAATTGATCGAATAGTCAACACAATTATACCAATACATCATTGTTATTGGTATCGTAAAAAAAAAACAAACAAAGTTATACTATTATTACTAAGTAAAAATTTCTCATACATAAGAAATAGCGAACCAATTCAGTTGTAGAACGTTGTATAGCGCTTTTTCAGGAGACGTGTGAAGTTCAGAAGACAAATCCAAAAAACAGCAGTGTACTTTGACACACCAACAAAGGATTCAAAACGGATGAAATCCTGCGCTGTGTTGTTGGCTGTCTTCGATTATCAGCCATTTCGAATTCTAAGTCGCAAACAAAACAACGATTTTTCCATCATCATCATCACTCGGAATTCCTCTCTATCGTTAAAATTTCATATTTCTCATTATTCACTAACTCTATTTTCTTCCAATATTCCTTGCTAGTATCTAACAAGTGGAATATAAGGAAGCTCCAGGAAATTCATAGATCTAATTTCCATATGATTACATTTTTAACTTGAATAGTAAAAGACAATCATAGAAATTTAAACGAGTACGATTGTTAAAAAAAAAGAAACACAATAAATTTCGTGTTTGTGAAACTTATTGTAGGATAAATATTGAGCATAGGCAATATAGTGGCAAAATGTGCTAAGCTTTAGCTTCAGCTCTATGTGAATAATCAACGAGCAGTTGATAAAAAAATATTTGGTGCACTTTTTATCTACTGTGGTGATAATAACGATGTGATAACGAAATAAATCATATATTTATGACGATCGAAAAGTAACAAGTATTAACTGTTAAAAGAAGAAGTTCTTATGAAATATCAATAACTGCCAAGAATTCGATTAGCCGGACGACCTTCGTCGAACACCAACAGGAACAATTTTATTGTTTGAATTCGTCTTTTTTTTTCATCTACAACCTTCATTTCCTCGCCATCTCAGGCACATATAACTCGACTTTTTAATAACATTACAACTGAATAGAGTAAAATTTACGGAATCTTAATCGCCATGAATAGAAAACGCAACGCTGCCTTTTTGATGATTCATTTGATGCAGTAGTTCTGCGTTTTACGACATTTCGTAAGATATCAGCAGTATGGTGATGTATGCTAGAAGTTATGACTCGTGACCAGAATGTTCGATTCGTTTTAAGGCTGGATTGAACGACGACCAGGATATCCTCTTCACCCATACGATCATTTTCTTCCGATTTTCTTCAAAACTATACTTTCGTTATCATGAGCTCAGCTATTACGACGAATAACGCGATTTAGATCATTTCTAATGTGTCAAAATTATTTGTATCGTGAGAACTCTCTTTTAATGGGACAGTTGAGTCTGCTCCTTTGAATTCCCATTGAAAGTCGAATAGTAATGATATTGCTTCAATTGTAGATTGATCTATACTAAACAAACAAGATTACATAAAATAGTTTCAATTCATTGCGATAAAATAATAAATGGGTCCATTCTAACCAATAGAAAGACCTTTCAAAGTACATACAGGGACTAAAACTTTAAGAAAAACGTAGGGAGCGATGATGATAACGATGAAGATGACGGGGACCACGACGAGAACGCTAGCCATATCGGTGTCTGCTAATCTGATAATCAACCGATGGTGTCGGCCGCTTTGATAATCAACCAATTCAAAGGCGATTTGCGATTTCAACAACACACCTTGACAGGCACTTGTGTTGCAGCATGTTCGTTCAGCTTCGACAACGTTAGCACCAAAAAAAGTATCAAGAAATTATAGAGTGATTTTTAAAAGTGAATATAAATTATGCAAAGACCATAAAAATGAAATTTCTCGTCGAAGGAAAAAACACAGTTCGAAATTAAAAATGACTCACTGAAATTCTTTAATGGTATGTCTGTTTTAGAGTTTCCATTGCTACTCAGTCAATTCTGTTAGGAATTTATTCCTCATATAAAATTCAGAAATGTTTCAGTAGTGACAGCAAAATGCAACTAAACACAGAAATCAAAAAGCTAGTGTCAATATGAATCGATATTCGAAAAACAATTCGCTTTAAGAAAGAATTAAGGAAAAAGGAGAATAAATACAAAATAGACAAAATAACGGAAAAGAACATGTTTAATTTTAAAAAAAGTAGAATAAGAGTGAATACGAATAAGTGTTAGTCAAATCCAGAAAACGTGATTCATCATAGTGTTGTTAATGATATATACGATCCAAAACAAAAATAATTGGAACATTTTGCTCAGTAATCAGATGGTTTCCGACAATTAAACTTACATAGGTAAGAAAAAAAGCGCTGCTAACGAGCTCATTGCCATTGCTATCATAATGGGAAAAAACCCGTAATTGATAGTGATGACAACGGCCCGCCTCCGGGAAGAATGGTCAAAACTTTGTATGCATTTGAAAAAAAAAAGAATAGATGTTAAGTAACTTCAAATACTTTTGCAAAGGGAAACCACTAGTGGTTTCAGATGTCGACATAGTAAACAACAACAACAAAACTCGAAAAAAGCGGAAAATACTCGCATGAAAAATATCGTGCTCTAATCCTAAACAGTATTAGGATATTGCAATCATTATATGAAAGAATATATTTATTTACTTATTCATTTATTCTTATTTAAACATATCTATACTCGTTATTAGTTTTTGACAGAACAGCAATAGAAGCACGGCAAAGTTCTTCGTTCAAAACTCGTTCTAATTATATTGATATGACTTCGTTACTACTGGAAAAATATAGTGTTCTTAACGGATACGGCTGATCGATGATGAAGTGGATGATGAGAGTTAGACAAAATGCGTTGGCTGATTGCCAATTGTTCGTGGTGAGTGCATGAGGTCAGTATGTCACTGCAATGTGACTTGGGGCTAATCAGAAAAAAACTACTAATATACATTTTTGCTGTTTGTAAATGATTTCATCCTTCGTCAGCTCCTCTTCAGTGATATTCAGCGACAATCAGTCATGTGTTGAATGAAAATTATTGGTAAGTAGTCAACGCTTAGATTGATTAGTACCAAATCAGCTTTTAATTTTGTCAGATTCTCGATTTTTGTACCTTCGCGTTGCCCGATGAAAATAGTTGGCTCTCCGCTGTGTAAAATGACAGAAAAACCCCATATTATTTCCAATTCTTAAATAAAAATTTGCCCTTAAACAAATGAATGAAGAAAAAAGCCGTCGGAAAAACAAACAACGACAACAATTTTAAAAATGTGAACAATTTGGCGGCAGTTACTTTCTTTGTAAGAAAATAATAATGATTTTCGTGTCCTTTGAGAATGAAGTTCCATGAAAGCTTATTTTTCGAGTGTTCCCTTAAAAAATATTTCTGTCTAGAAGTATTTATTTACGTAGAATGAAAAGTTGAAATGAATGAATTGAGGGAAAAAAGAGGTATATCGGAAAATATCATGTAACGGTTGTCGTGGCTATGGCTTATAATTGATTATTTGAATTCTATGTTTTATTGCAACTAAGTTACTTCACATGGGGAAACATTCGAAGAAGAAATAAAGAATCCATTGTTGTATGGAAGAAAACACAGAACGGTACCATCAACAAGAAAGATTGTTTCATTTGATTATTCGACGGAATTTCATCCCGCCTGTTAAAAACATAGAGAAATAATTTTTCACCCTATCAAATTTGATCTTGTGATCTTCACACTGTTTTCGTGTGGTTTTTTTTTTGCTCTGAGATGAAGATTTACAGCATCGTTCGTTTCGATTCAGCATTTTTAGTAATTTATTTATTTTTCCATCAACTACTGTAGATTGCAATAGTCTTATAATTGAATAATTTATATATATATATATATATATATATATATATATATAT
>KN716303.1:5016-17042 GCA_000816705.1 Dictyocaulus viviparus | reverse complement strand
GAAAATGAAAAAAAAATGAAAATAAATAGAAATGAATAAATAAATAGAATAATAAAATAAATAAATAAAAATGAAAAAAAAATGAAAATAAATAGATGTAACAATGCTAGATCGAAAATCTCAAGCTCTAGTTATTTTGTACAAAAATTTACCAATATTTACAAATGGCTTAAGCTATAGTAAACAGCTGACTCTATAAAGAAGATGGAAAAAGTTTTAGGAAACCTTTTCGAAATAAAAAGAAAGAAGAAATAAAAGAGGTAAATAAAAGTGACCGAAAAATAAGCGAGTAGAAAAATGTTTGTTTTAGAGTTTTTGTGAGCAGAAATAATGGTTCGGTGAAGTATCGAGTGAAAAAAATGATCGAGCTTCTTTGATAAAGCTGAAGGAGAATTGTTAAATATTAACAGATAAAAGCGAAAAATGCTAGAAACGTTTAACGCATGTTGGAAACGAAAATGAATTGGCGTTAGGCGTTACACTTTCCAATTATGTTATGATTACAACGTAGGGTATAGGTTTACTATTGGATTATTGCAGACAAAAAAAAGTATTGGCACCTGACGACGACGAGAAGAGAGAATTTTCTTCCAGTATTTATCTAAGGACGACTATCAATAGAATCACATTGAAATAGAAGCCGAACGAGCCGATAATATCATTGATCACTCACGAAAAAACGGCAGCATTTCTGTTCATTAGGTTGAAACATGATAAGAATCGGAATGAAACTCGACTGTGGACATCTTCGCTACGGATAGTGGAACGCAAGCATATTGGTGTTATCACAACTAACTGCTGTTGACCACTGTTGTTTACTGAAACAAAAACAATAATAAAACAAACAAATTGTCGCTGAAAAAATGGAGTTGAGAATTTTTCAGTGGTGAAGTTGGTCTGAAGAGATGGAAGTGGTGAAATTCAATATAGCTGAGATGTTGTTGTGGGCGCGAACTCCATGAATGGAAACTTGTTGCTTTTTCAACAGTAATTCGGAAAGTTATGTTACGTTAGGTTTTTTTTTTTTGATTGAAAGATGTTATCGGAATTCTGAACATTGAGAATCTTCAAAAATCAATCGAAATTATTTTGCTTTGGCTAATTTTCATTCTACTTTTTCTTTCGACGACAATCATTATTGCTTATGTACGTTGTAGCATCAAGCATTCGTACCAAAATTTTTTTTAGAATATTAAGAAAAGCCGAAGACGA
Source organism: Dictyocaulus viviparus (assembly GCA_000816705.1). Taxonomy (NCBI): domain Eukaryota; kingdom Metazoa; phylum Nematoda; class Chromadorea; order Rhabditida; family Metastrongylidae; genus Dictyocaulus; species Dictyocaulus viviparus. The sequence goes on along the minus strand of KN716303.1, from coordinate 15,830 downwards.
CCGGACTTCTGACGAGAGTTGTTTTCAATGTTGTCGGTTCCGTAACGAAGTCTTGAGGAAGGACGTGCCAATTCCGATAATTTACCAAAGAAATGAGGATATCGGCGCAGAGTTCATCAAGTCAAAAGCTGAATATCCATCCTTCAATCAACTAGTAACATAATTATCAAAACGATTTCAATAATTGTAAAGTGCATAGGTTTATTAGCTTAATGATTATCAAAAACAATTCCTCATACTTGAAACAAAAAAAATTAATGAAACATTTACTATATGTGATCCGTGAAATGAATTTTTGCATAAGATCTCAAGTTCACCTCATACTTTTCAAATCCCGTCGGCGCTGATCAGTCTTACAAAAAATTCCTTTTTTCCTCTACTTTTTTTGTTTACTATGCAGAAATTCACTTAGTTAATAGTTCTATAACCGCGTTACTAATTATAAAAACTCTATCAACGTTTCAATAGATGTCTAGTTCTTATCATACGATAGAATTTCGTTTTTAAACAATCCCAGCCATGTTCGAAAACGTCTACTTTCTCTCAGCATGCAATCCAAAATGTGTTTGAAAACAACATATCATCAGAGTGTCAATCCAGAAAAAGTCTACGAGATAATTGAGTAAGAAAAGGCAGCTATTCTTATGAAACTTTTCCTATTAAATTGAAATCCCAAATAATACAAAACCCTAATTAATGTGGTGCTTAAAGGTATTTATAGACGGGCTTTGATAGCGCAGATGGCGTCTATATTTTTGACATTCAAAACAACTCGTTGACGTGAAACACAACAGCTTTTTTATTGGTCTTCCTAGAGAGCACCGAAGAAAACGCTTATATCTTCGTGTCATAGCACAACTGATTCGTGTTGACTTCTAAACTTTCTGGACATCTAGTGTAAAATGTGCTGTGCAGGTTCGCATACGACTTAATAGGGCTTAGGTTTCCTATAATTAGAAGGATAGGTTTTGATGAGAAAATAATTAAATTATCAACATGACTGACGTCTTCACTTTTATTTCTTGCATAGTTGAAGCCTGCAGGAACCACAATTCCAAAAGGTCCGAGTCAAGCTCCAAACCTAATGGAAGATTATAAATTTTCTATGCAACTTCAATTATTAGAATGGAGTCTTTCTAGTTTTGTGCAAATCTTCGATAATATTGTTAATTATGATTATGCAATTTTCTAGATACATGTAGTATTCGATTTATTCAGTATAATCACTCCTGATTTTTTTCGTCTGAACAGTTTTTTTTTTTGTTTTGAAACGTTTTCTTTGAGCTGAACCTTTTCTCTGTTTATTAAGAATTTATAGTACACCAGTTGTTAATTGATTTATCATCCTCCCTGGCTCATTCGTACTCTGAAGTAGCACGACAAGGACATACGCCAGCACTATAGGAATTTGTCATCAATACGAACCTTTTTTCTCCCGACCTAACAATTTCATTATCCAGTGCATCTGCTTTTCGGATTGCATCGCTCGCTCTGTCGAACGTCTTCTTTATAGAGAGAGAACGAAGTAGCAAAAGTAGGAGAAAACAGATGAAAAACCCTTGATGGTGGTAGTGATTGATAAGCTGTTAGTAATATAATATCAAATTTGTTGTTTGGTCACGAATCAATCTTCTTTTTGTCTTGCTCTTTTTTTTTCGTTGCAATAATAAGTTTTTCAATAGTTTGACTAATCTAATGGAACATATTCTCTGCGCTCCTTCAGCTTTTTTATGATCAACTAACTGCTTTGACAGGGAAATCCTTCGTATCATCATCAAACACAGCTAAAAGTCTTCTCAGAACGTCTGTCATATGATCTCTTTTTTGCGTTTCAGATGTCTCCTCAAGCCCAATGCATAATTACATAGTCGTTAGATGCTGTGATCGGATTCGGTGTGAAAGAAAAACGGTCCAAATTCGCTACGATTCTTTTCCTTCTAGGAATGCATGAGCTCCTTATTTATATGACTTTTTTCTATGGGAAATATTTTTGTCCTTAAAATAAAAAATTTTCGTAGTCAACGCAAAATGCGAATAAGAATGACATCTTATTTCGATATCTTACTGCGGATATTCGTATCATATTTCATCAAATCTCATATAATTTTCTGAGCTCAGATGTTCTTTCTTTCTCAAGCTATCACAAGGTTCCCAAAAAAAATATCCATTCATTTTAGCTGATATTTCTCCCTTCTCGGATCGATTCTGATTTCAGACGAGTGTCTCTCTTTAGATTGTTCAGGTAGAGCAATTCCTTAATTCTTCGAGTCGGCGTGAGTTCGTGGGTCGACAAGAATAAAGGTTTATTATATGAAGAATCTATTCACAAGTTAGTTTGCTACAAAATAAAACTCGCTTAAGGATTTTCAACAACATCTCATACGATAATGAAATCGGTCAGGGACAGTTCTTCATAAAAAGGTGTAACAGCAAATCGATCATTGATACCCCGATTTAAGCTAACGTACAGCTGCGACCACCATTGCGCTGTGGATCCGCTATTCTAACTTTTGTTGTTTTGATGGACCTTGTTCCATAACTCACCAACTTTTGGAGATGTTGCACGAGTTGTTGCACTATATATACTCAATGGAAATTCAATAATGCCAATTAATATTGATCAGACCTATGTTTCATGAGTCAAAACTAATATGAAATACAGATAGAAAACTGAGGATAGATGGGTTGTTCACATAATGAGAAAAAAGATAGACAGACAAAAAAAAACTTAAGATGGTACTTCTTGGAGGTCATCTGCAAAAGGACAGACGTGTTTGACGCAAACGTTAAGAAGCGTAAGCTGTACTAACTTACGTACTATCTACAAATCCAGGATCGTGGAATGGATTGCGCCAATGTTACCATGTACGTAGAAGACCATCACAATGGACTACGGTTGTGCGAAAACGAACGAATGAGACTCCTTAGACTAACACTATGCCTGAGGGGGCATGTATGTTGGGCAAGTAGTAACCAAGTAGGCATGTATAAAGTGTTTTTAGCAGAATTTTTATTGAGCAAAAACCTATACTATCGTTCCCGAATTTTTCAAAAATCTATCTACACTTCTATATTTTTACTTTCTCTATGCCATTATACTGCATGTACGTGTTACAATTTTGAAGTTCTTTTTTCTGCCAAATAGGAAAAAGATTGACATAATCTGAACAAAACTTTGTGACTCAGAATGACAATGCCTGAAAACATAACTCATTTCTACAAAATTTCAATCCACTAGTAAAAATGATTACATCTGGAGCATCATAGGTCATTTGTAGTACAAAGCATGTATAAATTTTTTTTACAAAAAGCATCTGTGCTCACTCTACGATAGCATTTTTCAAAAGTTCTATGATAAGACTTTGGCGTTTATTTTTCATCTCATCGGACTATCCTTTTAATGTTACATTCATCATTCCCTATCAAATTTTTACACACCCTTTTTCATTATAATAATTATCACGACTGAATAATTTCAAAAATCTCTCAGATAGAGTAACTTTTGAAAAAAAGGTTGGATAATTTCTGAAGGCAAATCTTCTACTAATGAGATTTCCCTCAGCATAATGCCACGAATTTTGATACGTATAGTATTGAAAAAAGCTCTTTGATCTTCGAGATTTGATAACAATTATTCATAGCGTTCTGAATGAATCGTATTCAGTGCCAGGCATTGGGTTGCTACAGTCCAATATAGGTTGACATCCAAACGAATTATCCGCTACCTCGTCCTTCGTTATCCAACCGCTGAAAATTGTTAGAAATAGCCCTGTCAGACAGCATACATTCTATAAACGGAGAAATTCACTCAGACAGAGTATTTACCAATATAGAAGGTCAGCCTACCAAACAACTGATTTCATTCCTCGAGGACATGACAGAGCTCGCTTGATTTGCGATCTGTTGAAACAAAACCAAATCCATGGATTTACACAACTGTTTAGATTGCCAAAAAACATAATATAAGTGGCAAAGGTGGGATCTGAAATACTCACGAAACTATCATATGTGAATGCACTTTTAGCATAACCTTGTTGGCTTCAATTCATCAATACGATTTGCTCAAATCCAGAAATTTTTGAAACACCCAATAGTTGTTCTTATGACAGATCTTACAACTTATTTCGAAGACTTTCTCATTAAATGTCGCTGCTCGAGCAGTTTTCATTGATTTATGTGACTAATAAAATGGCAAACATTCATGTAGATGTCTTTTATCACAGAAAAATCTTTTTATTCACTACTTGCCATTCACCATCATCAATTAGCTTTCGCTTTCAGAAATGACTCATTAAAGCGTAGTTTTTCTTGTAATAATATTTCATATCGAACATTAGATCAAAGCAATTCGAAAGATCTCCGTCATCAACACGTGCATACGATTTACTATTGTGCATGTCTGATAATACTATCGATTTGAATACAAGACAACATTTTCTGGCACCATTCGCTTTGAGTGGGAATAGAAGAAATTTTTTAAAAAGAAGCATGTGTTTTTTTTTCGATGTTTTTCAATCAAATGATACTATTGAAATTCTCAATCGTCATTGTCTATGAGTCATTACAATTAGTATTTCTGAGAAAGAAATAGCAGTTTGCTTTTACAGTATATCAAAATGTTCCTTCCTAGTGAATGCGTCGCAGTGGTAGAGGCGTCACAGTGACCCGCAGGCTCGAATCAGTCCGTGACCAACCCTAGGTCTACCAAGCCTGCCATCATAGGTACATAGGAGATCATAGGAGATAGGTACACTGGTGCCAGAGAAATGTAGGTAAGATAAACAGGCAATGGATTGGATCAACCAAAAAACCAAAAAACCAACCAAAACTTATGTATAGATCATGTTCGCATTTAACCACTTGCAAATTATCACTTTGAACACAAATGCGCAGTCACATCCGGCCCCGGAACTCATTATCGCCAAAGCTTATCTTATCTTATAAATGAGTTCTATGTTAAAATATATACTTTATTACAAATGTAGTTATTAATTTTTCAGATATTTGAATAGAAAATATACTAATGACTGCAGGCCAAAGAGCGTCGATGACCGATGTTATACAGAATGGCGCCCAAAGAACAAAGTTGGCAGTCACAATGGTCAGCGTCAACTTTACGGTTTGTAGTCGTCGACGATCTAATTCTGCACATTGCATTGTTGTACCTACAAAAATTCAAACAACTAATCTTTTCCAATCTTTTCGATTTAATATCCTTTTTTCCTTTTGATCGATACTTTCTAGACCAGCTTGTATCAAACTTTCATAATTTAGATCAATTTTTTCGTCAGTTACTTTGACAGTACAACTTCTCAGATTGGCAAGCTTACTTTTATCCAGATCAAGATAGATATTTGGATCAAACTGATATGTTGAACTTTGGAAAGGTTTACATCTCTATCAAAACGGACCAAGTAGCCTTCGAAACTACAAGATCAGACTGTTCCCTGTGACTTTCCGACGTGTTTTTCCGTCGCATAACAAAAATGCGCTCATGGAGTCGTTCTTCGACCACTACCATTTTTCTTCTTCTAATTAAATAATTGCTTAGCACGTAGAAATTTATTACAATATCTTTGTAGAAACAATTGAAATTCACCGCGTTATATAGTCCTAAAAAAGCATTTAATGATGAGAATAATTTCCAATCCGATTCATGGAGCCAACTGATTGAAAATGACAACCAATTGCAGCTGTCGTCGTACACTTCTGAATCGGTGAGCGCTAACCAAACAAACAGAAAGAACAGTGGTGGCGGTTTTGAGATGATCAACACCACACTACCTGTAGCCACTGAGCCATACGAATTCAACGTATATATAATAATCTTTTTTTTTAAATCACACTGATACTTAGTTCATTTTATCAAGGCGATTGTGAGCATCGTTTTTCAATATCCTTACCTTTATGCATTACAGATCCATCATTTGAGACGATCAAGTGGTTATTTTTCCTGGAACGAAAGAGTTATCACGGTAATCAAAAAGTACTCATTGAAGATAAATAACTAGTCGGACTAGCTGAATAAATCACACAACATTAACATTCTTCTTTTTCTGTTTTTCATGTGAAAGATAACTAATTGAGCAAGCTAATAACTTGTGCTTCTTTGTGTTATTTTCGAGCGTAAGTTCCTCGATGCTCCTACTGAATAGCATATTTTTCAAAATGTTGTCTGCTGTTGAAGCACAACGTCATATTTGCTTCAAATAAATATTCTAAGCCAGCTAAAAATGTGACAGCTGACTTCAATTCCGGATTTTGGTAAATTGGGGCATTATCATTCTGCTACACAAAACAGCGATTGCACGTGCTTTAAGTGTTAGTTAGGTTTTCGAACTGATAATGGCTGTGTCTCGTGACGTCGTCTATTCAGTGCAGCTTCAAAGTTGTTGAAAACTATAAAAAGAAAACGTCGGAATACTCGTCTGCTACGCCATACTGACGCTATTGGTTTGAAATACACTTTCTGCTTATTTATCATGTGAAGTAAAAGAGTAATAGAAGATGTTAAGAAACGATGTGCTTGTTGCCGAAATGAGAGGTCATCATTTAATTACTACAGGATAATAAGTGGCCATATGCATTAGCTTAAAATAAGTAGCAATCTCTAGCGAATGCAAAGAAATAGGTATTGTACAGCACGAAAAACAAACCGGCCAGACTTTAGCAAAATCCGATTGCGCTTTATTAATAGAGAAATAAGCACTACTGGAAGTTGACACATCTCCAGGAGGCCAAGTCTGGCGTAATTTGTAATAGTAATTAAATCGCATATCAAATATTACACTTCATTAATTACTATAAAATCGTCTTTATAATCATCCTAAATACGTGGCAGAAATCTGCATAATTTACACTATTTCAAAGACTGTTTAACTTCGGCGGGAGGCTGCCACGCAGCGATGGGGATGTCGCAGATATATAGGCCCAAATGAGGTTGGCCGCCGTCCGCAAGGCTGAGCATCCCCACTATCGCATTGCTGTTGGTGAATCCGTACCAGAAAAATATAGGTAAAAAGAGTAGCAATGACGTATTAAGAGTAATCATCAACTTGAGTCATTGCACACACCAGACTCGCACTCAATGATCTCTACGATATCATATTGAGCACAAATGCGTAGGCACATTCCGCAACAAGATTTGATCAACGCAAAAGCTTATCACATCTATGAGCTCGGCCAGTATTCAATTATCATGTCTGTTCACATGCAATCGGAATTCAAGAAATGTTGCATTAAGGAAGAAGTCAAAATTTGTAGAAACTTTCACTGCTGTGAGATATTTTATATATTTATATTCCATATTATTTAAACTGCATGCAGATAATTCACATAATCTTCAAAGTTTTATGGATTAAAACGATTTGACGTTGCACAAGAGACAGAAAATTGAAAGAAACTGTATGCTGAATTGTTCAATGAAGTATGAACTTCTTGCACGCGCTGTACTGATGTGCTCGAGGCTATAATATCATTGCTATGTCAGCAGATATATCGAATATGTAGAATAAATATTTTGCAGCCAACGTCGATTCAGTTAGTCAACAATGCAGCAACATATATTATATAAAAAAAGTTCAGATGTCTATTAAACGTAGGTAATAAGGTTAAGTTGAAGAATTAGCATTAAAAACATGGAGCACCAAACGTTAACACATAGGTGTAGTATTGGTATAAGAACTATGCATAATTTAACATTCAGCTTTAATTATCAATAGTATCTTAACACTATCAAAATAGTCCTGCATAATCCTTTACTGTCTGTTTTTATGTTTATGTTTATGTTTATGTATGTTTTTTCTTTGGAAGATGCCTGAATTGTTTACAGTAGCTTTTTATAATTGCGATTTTGTCAAATGAAAGGAATTTTATAACTGGTATCAAATAGTGACCCGCAGAGTTGCGAACGTTTGCTGAGCTTTGGTGAAAAACTGCAATTTCTACCACTACGCAGTGGTGCTCCTAATTCTCGAAAACAAGTGCGTAGGAAAATGATTCTTATAGTACATGTTCGACTTCTTATTATGGTTTTAAAATTGAAAAGACGTGTTCCAATGGCATATTTAACAATCATCGCCGTCTACGCACCAACATCAGACTGCGATGAAGAAGAAATCGAAGCATTCAATTTGGACATGGAGATGTTTGAAAGGAAACACCGTGCATTATTCTGCAAAATCATTGCTGGCGATTTTCATGCTAGTATTGGCCGTAGAAGTACGCCTTAAAAATGTGATATTGTGACCCACGAGCTTGAAGGGAATGAACAGGGGGAATCAGCCAACAGAGTTTATCATGAAAAACAAAATGATCCATGGTAACTCACCATTTCAAATTGAGAAGGAAAATGCAATACTTTTAATGGAAAGCACTATAAGGAAACAGATCACGTCACAATAAATAAAGGTTTTGTCTAGCGGCTGTCGCTGTTGTCCGAAAGCTCTAAACAGAATCCAATCATCACCTCTGTGCCAAATTTTCCTTCTCTCGTGAAGAGAAAGCTGCAATTTTTTAAAAACAAAATCCCAAAACAACAACAAATTGCGATTAAACAACATCTTAGCTAGCCTGTGGAAAGATACGGTCAACGAAACATCGACGTGAAATATGACCTCTCTCACCGAAGCACAAAAACTGCCGAAAATTCAAAAATCACTGGGAAACTTGTCTCCACAGACCCTTAAACTTAAACACCTAAGTGGAGCAGATAATTACTGACTAACGTCCGAAACTATAAAACGCTACAAAGAGGTGATCAAAGAAGATTTCAAAAAGAGAATAGGTAAAGTGATGGATGGAACAGCTAGGGCATTAAAAACGGATGCATTCGAAACGTCCGTCTATGTCTCACTATTAATCAATGATAAGAGCAAGACAACATCTTTCCGATGCCATGACAAAAGACTAACCTTTTCAGGAAAGGCAATGTAGAAAATCATATACGATTTATACTCTGGTCTCCTAGATAGTCACATTCGTCTACCTCTATGTAAAAAGCCGAGAAACCATTATATTGCTCGAAACGTCCTCCTTTCTAAGATCCGACGCGTTATTGCGTCGTCAGGGAATCGTACTGTACCCGGCCTCAAGACGATTAGACCAGAACGTCTAAAGAGCTTACTGCCAGTTCGCATTACGATACTAGCTCGACTTCAGACACTACCTTCCAGGATGCAAGGCTCCGATCCAATATAAAACTAGCAGAACTGTGTTCCTGCACAAAAAGTAAGAAATAACATCTCTGGATTTTCAAGCTATTTGAGTTTAAGTCATTAGATCAATATAATGAGTGAAAAAAAAACTTCGGAAACTCGAACATTACAACAGCAGGATGAACGACAACTGAGTGCAGTACAACGCACTATCGAAAGAGTGATGCTTGCTGTTCTTCGTAGTAGACGAATTCAAAAAGGAGTCCGAAGTTTTGACCTATGTCAGCGATCAAAGATCGGAGATGCAGCTATGCACGTCCGATTATCGAATATTAGGTGTACTGGACATGTGATGCGTTTGGATGATGACAGGTGGACGCTAGCAGCAAGTGATCAGATTCCATTGAACTTTAAACGCACTACAAGAAGACCACTAAATTGATGGTAAGACCTTTTTATAAAGGGGCTAGAAAGGGATTATGATGCTCAACGAATTACTAGAGCGAAAAAGGCCTATTGAACTACCTTAACACGTGATTGTGAGAAATGAAAGTTTTACTGGATGATCGTTGAACGATCAGTGGGATGATCAGCAGCAATCCACGTGATAGTAAGCTATGATTGTACTGTTTTAATACGTTACCTAATCAAGTTAATCACAAAACTTTAGCCTTAAAAGAGACCATTTTCAAATGTATCCCAAAATATTTCTATCATTCATACTAGTCTATCCACTTTACGGAGATAAATAATGATTTAATTATTCTTTTCGATATTTTTGGAACTTGTAAAAATATACAAACTAACATTCCGCTTATCACATTACGTTCATTTAATTCATTTTTAAAATTTACCCTCTCCCTTTAGAATGAAAACTGCTGCCAAAAGAGGTACTGTGCCAAACTGCTTTGCATACACGAAAATAGAGGTAACCGGCTAGTGCACTCGGAAGCAGCCACACTAATGTGTTGAATACGGTGACGTATACGGCGTACTGAAATTTAGAAAAAGATTTTAGGAAATCGAAATGAACAGAGCTAATTCAAATGGCAATATTATCTGATTTTATGTTGAAAACTAAAGAGTGATTTCTAATGGATAGAAAGTTGAATCACAAGAAATTCCGATCCGGTCAATCACAAAGTCGCAGTGACACTCGTTTGTTTCATAATATGGGAGAATATTTCTATCGAAATTTTGCAGTTTTTTTTTTCAGTTATTTCTTACTTCAACTTGACCTAATCCCGCACGTTAGCCCTCTTTAAAGTGCAGTGCAGGAATCTCACCGTGGCGTTTCGCCTTTTTGAACGCGATAACCTCTCAAGGCAGATAACTATTGAAAAATGATAAAAGTGAAAATCGTATTCGAAATACGGTATAGACTTGCTATTTATAAAGAATAAAAGAATAGAATATGACTGTATCAGTAGCATCCAGACACACCATCACAGTCCCCTGATCAGCAGAAATATCGTAAATAGTGATTAGGAATATTCGTAATTTCTTTTTTTATTTAATTGCATTTTTGCAATGATATTACAATGTCCACAATTGTGCTGAGATGGCCGCAAAACTCGGAACCTCAGGCGGGACTCGTACCCGCACTTACAGATATCCGGTCTGTATCCCGCAGTTATCAGCTTAACTGGATGTAATGCC
>KN716302.1:246180-259197 GCA_000816705.1 Dictyocaulus viviparus | reverse complement strand
TTTTAAAACTGAAATGTAGCTTATTCAGTTTAATCCATTATGTAGTTATGTGAACATGTGAGGTCTGACCTCGAACATGAGTGTTTTCCAGAGGTGCGTTGACCTTGCATGCCTCCGAATATCGATTGAGCCTAGAAATGCATATATGCACTCACTGCATTATTGTCAGCACCATATCAATTTTCTATTTCCTCGTGTTCGCACTTACACAAACATGAGAAATTTACAAAATTTCTCAGTTTTCATTGTTTCTGTCATTTGATTAGAAATTAATTATTATTCCGATATTTTATTACATATCATTTATCAAAACTGCTGGTTTCAACTGCAACATGTGATGAAGTATATAGAGTCTTTAAGTATTTCATGGAAATGCATTGATGTTTAGTTATGAACTGAGTATTGTGTATCAGTGATAATTCAGTTTAAGTTTATTGCTAGTGGAAATACTATGCTGCTTCATATTCGTTTGGCAGGAGTGGTTAGTTTGCCCGTAATCGGCTTTCAGTATCTGGTTAACTTTTGAGTTTTATCTAGAATTCCTATCTTCAATCTTCAGTGTTCTATGACTTTTTTCAAACAATACTAGGTTCAAAAAAATTGAGATTGTCCCAATCTATCGTGATACATCAAGGAACATTTGCTAATGAGAATGAAAAATCGTATTTGTTATTTTATGCTTTTATGTTTATTGCATTCATTTGTTGGTCGTTGCTAAAGCATTCGAGTGTTTTGCTTTTCTAGAATTGTCGACTTTTTTCCTACGCTAGTTTTTACTTTCTTAAGTACTGTAGTTAATTTTCGCTTAAGTTAATTCGTGGAGATTTAATCAATCTTATCTTGCTCACACTATATGCGTTTTGACAGAATATTCGATTTCGTTTTACAGCGAGGTCACCCAGGACCAATCTCCTATGACTGCTTAATATTAACTTCTCTTCATAGGTTTGTATTAAAGAAACAATTATTAATTACTTGACCTATTGTCTGACGTTTGAATATATTTTTTCCATAGTTTTAGTGCTCCTGTTTGCTTTTGTCAGTTGAAGCTTGTACATTTGGTTTTTTTTTGTCGTGGACACTATGCCATCGTTTTTCTGCATTCCATTGGCGTGTAACCGACAAATAGACTCACTCGATCGTCGTCAAAACAATCTCCAGGCATGTAATTTTAGTGACTTTGTGCATTTGTACAAATTTGATTCGTCTTCTAATCGTTATCGTTTTAGTCAGTACCTCATGATATTGATCGATATCGCGGACTCGAAGAACTTTTATTAGCGATGAATCACATCAAGGAATTACCTAAAGTACTAAATTTTTTACTTATTATGTCATCTTGTGGTTTTGGACTTGAAGTTATTGACTAGAGTACTTTAAATTTTAGTATTATAGAGTATTATTTAGACTCTTTTTCGGCTTACAAAACTTCGCCTATTGGATCTTAGTGACAATGATATTTTTTGTGTCCCTTCCGAAATAGCATCGCTATGTAATCTTGTGGAGTTAAATTTAAGTAGAAATGGCAAGTTGACAATTCATATTCCAAAGAGTTTTGTTACGTAAAATAACTTTTTAGATATATCTGACTTACCGGAGCAATTGAAGGAATGTAAAATGCTTATGGTTTTGGATTTGAGTTCAAATCCAATCACAAGGTTAGTTTAATTTCAGTTATTACTTTTCGAACATGATATTCATTTATGTAAAGGTTACCGGAGTCGATTGCGCAATGTGTGTCGTTGACTCATCTTGGTTTAAATGACGTGTCACTTACTCAACTACCGGTGGATATAGGACAGCTAATCAATCTGCGATCGCTTGAGGCTCGCGACAATTTGATTCGTGCGCTTCCAACTAGCATTACTTTCTTGAAGAATTTGCAGATCATTGACTTAGGTCAGAATGAGCTCGACCAGCTAGTAAGTGATTTTGTTTCATATTCTCATATCTAATAACAAAATGCCATGAAACTCTTTAATGTAGAAAATAGAAAGGTTCACGACGGGGGCTACCTTGTAGAAATGAAGGTGAAAATTATTAATGGAATAACTGCCAAGTCGTTCCTTGTTCCAGCCATCCGAAATGGGTTGTTTGGAGTCTTTGAGGGAATTATATGTAGATTCCAATGATTTGGAGAAGCTTCCTGACCAGATAACAAAATGCCGTCATTTGGAACAATTTGGTAAGTCCGGTACCTGTGAACAATAAAGGTTTTCGGGTGATGTTTTTGCATAAAACACCCGTTTTAATTGATTTAGATGCGAGTGAAAACCGCATCTCTATGCTGCCGGAAGATTTTGGAGACCTGTCGATGTTGACCGACGTAAATCTTTCCGATAATGAACTCCAAATTATTCCAAATTCTATAGGTGAGGATGTGTGTATGTAATTGGTGGTTGAAATGTGAAGATTGCTTCTATGCTTGCACATTATATATTTCAGTGTTCCCTTGGCTTTTCGTATTTTTCTTGGTTTTTTAAGATGTGTTTTCAGATCAAAGTCACGGAATATATTTGCAGGACGCCTGAAAAAGTTGGCTATATTAAAGCTAGAGAAGAACCATATTTATCATTTAACACAGTCTATTGGAAGTTGTGAGCATTTGACGGAACTTTTTCTTACACATAATTTGTTGCAGGTAAAAATTGTTTGTCCATTTCGGAGTATGTTAGTCAGTGAATTGATCGGTGTTGCCTGCTTCAAAGAGTATTACAGGAGTTACCGTCGTCTATTGGAAATTTACGTAACTTGAAGAATTTAAATGTCGATCAGAACAAGCTTTCGTCCATACCATCAACGGTATCCTTGTAAATTTATCGGTTACACTTATACTACAACGAGGATGTCGTCTTCAGATAGGCGGATGTACGTCGTTGACGGTTTTGTCTTTGAGGGAAAATGAAATCACAGAAATACCTATGGACATTGGAAAGTGTGAAAGGTTAACTGTGCTCGACTTGTGCAATAATCGTCTAAGCTATTTACCATTCACTATCAATGTATTGTTCAAGCTTCAAGCTTTATGGCTAAGCGAAAACCAAGTTGGTTCTACTTTTATTAGCTTTTCATTTGACATTTTCTAAAGTGCATATTTTGTGGAAACCCCAGAAGAGTACTAATAAAAAATACAAATACACAAGAAAAATCGAATTGAATTAATAGTGATCTAAGTGCTTTAGTCACAAGCTATGTTGAAACTTCAAGTGGAAAGGGATTGCCGTACCGGCGTTAAAGTGCTATCATGCTATTTACTACCGCAACTTAGTGCTCATACCCAGAACGGTTAGTACTAATTTTTTCCATGTTTTTTACACTTTCCGGTTTGATTTAATAAGTGCAGAAGCTGCATTTTCAGTTTTTTTTTTGAAAGGTTTACCACTTTTACATTAAAATAGTACTTGGAACTGCATTGTCAATATTAAAGGTCTGCTTAGATATCACTAACAAGGATGTTTAATGTTTTTTTCTGGTTCATTTGCTAAAAAAGCGATATACTAATGTTTTTTAAAATTTCTATGTTTTGACTCATAATTTTTAAGATCGTTCTGGCCAAAATAGAGCGTTCATTGGCGGTCCAAAGGTTCATTTTCCAGACCAAGACTCGACGGTAGATGAGGATAAGGTAGAGATTGCGTGAAATATTCCCTTTGTCTCAGCATTTATTTCAGTATTTCAGTTACCAATCGGTCAATTTGAGCGCCACGACACCCCTCATCCAAAACCACAAAAACTCAAAAAAAGTGTATAGATGGGCACGTGATTCATCACGATGGACAAAACCAGGTAGTTTATTTCCTTTTTATTTTCCCATTCAAGTGTTTATAGCGCTCTTGTAACAAATATACAAGCAACGATTGTAAATGTTAGGTCATGATAGTTATATATGTAGATGACTATATTATGTATTCATCAATAGTAATCTTAAAGAATCAACCGGCAACATTGGCGTTGTCGAAAAAACCAACAGGGACTGAAACGCCGTCAACTGGTGTTCCACATCCCGCTCCACGATCGGCATTGAAGTTTCAGAGTGTTCCTCCAACTGAGTAAGATATAATATTACGTTGAAAAGAATTATGTCATCTTTTTCTGTGATTGGTTTAGAGTAGTCATGTTCAACAGCGTATTAATTTTACTTTTTTTTTTCGCTGATAGATAATATAGATATAGTGAATATAGATAAATAGATAACACTTGACGTAAAGGTTTTCCATGATAAGCCATTGCTAGTGTGTGAATTTGCATCGTTTCTAATATTCATGTTAGATCTATTATATATTAGGTTATTTAATATATTTTTTAACAACTTTTCTCTCTGTATACAGCTATCATTAGAATCTCAGTATTTTTGCGCCAACGATTTCAAGAAAAAGTGATAAAACAATGTATTTAATGATCGGAACCAAAGGAAAAACATGTTTGATTATTCACTGCCTTATGAAAATGAAATTCATGGAACTTTTTAATAAGAAATTTGGAAAATCTCGAATAAACCATTGGCATGGCTGAATGGATTTAACTAGTTTACTGTAGAATCTTATCGCTTCACTGCTTCAAGAACTCGAAGAAATTAATGATGTGAAAATAAAAACGAAAATTTTAGATACACGATGGTTTCGTTTATTTTTCGCTCATATATAGCGAAAGTTCCTAATTGGTTAGTATTTTCCAACCATTTTTTGTAATGGGTCATCGATATTAAAGAGTCTGAAATTCATTAGTATGCACTGAATTGAAACTCTAATTGTTTCAGCTGCTAGCCAGCGTTATATTTGCGTATTCAGGTGATTCGTAGTAATGTGTTAATGTACATTTATATGTTAAGATACGAACCTGAGCACAGCGTACGTCTTCAAGAAACACACACTCCAGAAACTGAACAGGTGTGTGTATTTACTGTTATCGAGATTATTACAAATTGTTTCTCTATCATTTAGTTTATTTTGACAAAATTCCTATTCTTTGTGCATATAATTACGAATTATTCATCAATTGTGTCGATTCCTCGACGTGAAGCAAGGATCGTTTAAAAATGGAATCAAATGTTTTTCTCAATTTTTTTACATTGGCTTTTACCAATGTTTTAGTATCCTTCATGAATATTGCCAATCGATTGTTAATTGGCATATGATTAGTATGAAATTCGAGTGATTCATTAGAAATAATTCCATGTTTCGTGTTACGCATCAAAAAAGCCTAATCTGCTTCTTCATTATGGATATGAATTATGAATTAGAGATAGTGAGCTTTATGGCAAATGATTCATGCCATACCCATGCAGCAAGTGTATTTTTCCAAATCCGTAAGGCATAGATCGAAGTTTTGTAGGTAAGAATGTAATTCTTAGAACTAGTGGTTTCCGTTTCAAATGTAGATCTTACGAAAGCTGTTTCATTTAAATCTTTTTCTTTGATGCTATAAACATATAAAGTTATTTTGTTTCATGGGTTTTCCTTTGAGTTTAGACGAAGAGCGTTGTTTTTACAAGCGATATTCTCGAAGCCCCATCACAGTGCCGACTTAAGCGAATCAACACTCCATATTTTAAAGGAGCACGCGGCGTTCTGCTTTCCACAACGGAACGAGTAGGTTTTGTAGACAAAAGTATTACCAATGGGCCATACTTTGCCAGCATGGAATCCGCATGGCTACATTCACCAGGGTAGATTATCATGGTACTTATCAATTTGGTTGGTTATTCCTGCCTTCATATGTTCTAGAGGCGCAATTGCCAATATTTTCGAATTTTTTTTTCTCGACTATCCCAGTTCGTAAAGTAGATACATCATTGTGTTGTATGTGTACCAGCTTGTTTTTTGTGATGAATAACTATTTTTGTTTCTACTGACGTATTTATTTGTAAGACTAATATGTATTGGATGTTACATTTAAAACTTCAAGCCTCTGATAAGCCGAATGTTCTTGGAGCAACATTGATTTTTGTAGCATGTTTCGAATGAGCTGTATCGTAAATAGTTTTTGTTTATCATACGTTTTGATGATTCGGAATATTTCAACAGACAATTTCATGCGGTTTGGTTATTATTATTGAGTTGGTCGCTTGCTGCAGATATTCTATTTAGTAACTAGTGTTTTATATCTTCTTCAACTTGTAGTTATTCAGTTATATATCATCCAATGCTTATTTTAGGACCGACGGGTAGGAATATTGTCACTCAATCCTGATAGTGTGTCGCGTAAGATTTCAATCATTCGTGACGCAAATGGTCACTTGGGCCTTTCTATTGCTGGTGGCTTAGGCAGCACTCCATTCGTTAAGGGGATTGCTCACTCTTCGTTAGTCGAGTGACTCCTGACGGTCCTGCTTATCTAGCAGGACTTCGTGTGAATGACAAACTTATGAGGTGCGTTGCAATTTACATACAAAAGGAAAAACTTGTCAATATTTGTATTTTTTAGAGTTAACGACGTCGATGTGTCTAGTGCATCGCATGATGAGGCCGTTCGTGCAATGAATGAACCAGGTGATAGTGTGGAATTGTTGGTTTTGAGGAAGGAGAACGTTAGTGTAAACTCTATGGTAAATATAGTTGGAACTTATATTTTACATAATATTGCGTTCTCCTCTATTTATAGATAGCTTCTGAGCATTCTGTTGATACGTCGTTTATGACGACAGACTCAGGTGATCTGCCTGGTAATTGCTGCGAAACACTAAGTGTGACGTTGAAGCGGTAGTTTTTTTTACGTTTCATTACTGTGCTTTTGATTTTTCGAATCTTTATTAAGTGATGCTTCTGGTTCACCGGGTTTCGCTGTCGCTTCTCATGGTGGAGCATCCGATGGCCTATTTATTAGCTATATCACGCCAAATGGACCAACAGGGTGCCAAGGAAAACTTATGGTACACTGTACTTTGTTTATTTCTCATTTTCTATAGCACTTGCTATAGGAAGAAAAGGTGTTCTGTTGCAATTTTTTGTCAATTTTTCGCCATAAAAATAATATTCACTGCTTTGAATTAGAAGTTATCTGTGAAAACCTAACTACCAAGAAGTGATAGAACAATAACTACATTTTAAAACACAAATTTGTAACGTAAGAAACAAGAAACATCTTCGTTAAATTTTGTTTACACCGTCGTTTTCCAAAGTTATCAGGAATGTCAATGCATAAATCTTAATCTAGGAATTTTTCTTATCTGGTAGCTCTTCTCTATTTAATGCTTAGTTCATATCCCACTGATGTTCATATCGTATGATGCTCCCAAAATATTGAAAGCTTGTGAAAATGCGTTGTAGGTGGAGTTTTCCTACTTTACAAATTCGTTTCCTAATATGTAATTATTGTTTAAACTTGCATTTCTTCAAAGTTAGGCTTTTACACATGACTTCTATTTCAAAGTTGTGAATATTATCCAAATGATGATTGATTTTCTGTAACCAAGAGAGCCTAGAGTATTGTGGAGTAGAGAAGGTGAGCGTTGCTTCAGGTTGACTTAATTGATCGGTGGTTTTCTTTGAGAGGCCCGAATGTGCATTTAAATGGGTTTCCGTGTTCGTTTCTCGTACAGAAGCATAATCGTTTGAACCCGACCATGAATACCGATTCGTTCGAAGAACTAAGAACACTTATCTGACAATTATATTGAAAAACACAAGGTCCAACAGCACCATTGACAATCGCCATCGTTTACGCTCCAACATCAGACTACTATGAAAACGAAATCAAAATCCTCTGTGTTTGAAGAGCTTCTACAAAGAAGAGAACACATTATACAAGGTTATCTTCAGTAATTTCAAAGCTAACAGATTTTCCTACACGTTATTCTTCAATCAAACAAAATTATTCCGAAAATTAGACCTAAAAATGGAGATACAGTTGTCGGAGATGCATCGACGATGATAACGATGACGAGATACGTTTCTCGTACAGAAGCAATAGCTCTATATTCAATATGCACGAAATGCTCTTTATAATCAAAGAGCCATAGGGTCTATTTCCGATCCGATCTATTTCCCGTTGTGCATCCTGTATGCGTTGTTTTCTCGCCCTGTCTATGCGTGTGTTTTTTTTTCACTTGTATTTCTCAAGAATATGACAATATCGTCAGCGAAACGAGGTTTTGATAAGATCTATGTATTAATACCTATCTTTCTTGGCATGCGTCAGGACGGAGTTGAGCCAAGTTGCATCATGTCGATGTCAAGGTTGCACATCGTCGATGCATCTCCGACAACTGTATCTCCATTTTTAGGTCTAATTTTCGCAATAATTTTTGTTTGATTGAAGAATAACGTGTAGGAAAATCTGTTAGCTTTGAAATTACTGAAGATAACCTTGTATAATGTTCTCTTCTTTGTAGAAGCTCTTCAAGCACAGAGGATTTTGATTTCGTTTTCATAGTAGTCTGATGTTGGAGCGTAAACGATGGCGATTGTCAATGGTGATGTTGGACCTTGTGTTTTTCAATATAATTGTCAGATAAGTGTTGTTAGTTCTTCGAACGAATCGGTATTCATGGTCGGGTTCAAATAAACAAGTGCACCAAAGCCACTAACACCTTTGTCATTGGATTCTCCGAAAAACATTCCACCAACGTCATAACGCCTACTAGCTAATGTATTTTCGTTTTCACGAGTTTTCACATTGTACTTGACCATCGTGTCCTGCACCAGCAGGTCCTAAATATAGATTTCGATGCAAGGGTCCGTGCATCGCACGTGGTTGCCTATGGGAAGCTTTTTTGGTCTCAATGTATCAAGCGCACTCCTATTAGTGCTATGCGAGTATACTAATAGTAAACTGACTGTGTGCTATGAAAAATTAGAGTCTATTCACCGCAGCAAATAGAAGTGTGATCGAAGCGCTTTATCTTTACTGTGTAATTTCTATTCCACTTGTCTTAATATGTATAAGATAGTTCCAATTATCTATCAGCATGTAATAAAAAGGCGGTTTTCATTCAAACACTTTCGATTTCTTTCTCAAAATCATCGTCAGGAAATAAATAGCAAGTGGTAGGTAGTATATAACGCACATCGATAAATCTTGCCATATATAACATTTTCTTAGTTCATTAAATCAGTCCCTACTTCTAGGTAGTTTTTCATCTGCAGTTTATAGTGTGTCAAATAAAGGTTCTATGACGTTGTAGGGTGTGGGTGGGTAGGGAGATATTAGTGATTAATAAGTTGGAGATTAAGACCCGGTTCAACAATATTTTATGACGGTTTTTTTTGAACTAATAATTACTAAATTGTAGGTTATCATATTTTGTCATTTTTGCTTCTTGTTTCGTCTAAGGCGATCCCGTGAAATTCATTGTGTAGCGAACGCGTATTTTTAGAGGAATACTGACACTAGAAGTTGTTATTGTATTGTAAGTTTAAGTCCATTATATATCGTGGTTACTTTTGTCAGATCCGGTTTTGAGATTGAAATCAGAAGTTGCGGATTGAATCGACTGTTTGCCTATTTGAGTCGCTTAACTAATAAACGTTAGCTTAGCTATTCCTCGTATATATTCATATATTTATATTTCTAGATAATTCTTATCTAAAGGTTCTACTCAAGCGATCTGAGTATTGTGTATCTCAAATTACGATTTTGATTCTAGCTTATTTCTTGTAGGTTGGAGATCGAGTAGTTTCAATCAATGGGACACGTCTTAAAGGAGTCCGTCATGATCAAGCTGTTGCTTTGCTTACCGGTAATCCATTCGAAGACGTTTACATTACCGTAATGGTATGCCTTTTACAATTGGTGTCTTTTATCTCATAATCGGTCAAGCTTTTTAGCGAGATGTTCCGCATATATCTCCTCTACCTCTACCATCAACTCCTCTTATTACCACTTCACCCAAAAATGAAAGGCCTCAACAACATTCAGTATCATATAATGTTAATATTCGTTTTATGAAAACGAAAATTTCTTTGTTAACGAAAATTTTTTCCAAGGATAGTCATGCTTTATTTTCATTGTTTTAGTCGCCTACTGCTCACCATACATCTAAAATGTCAACTAAAACTTTTATTTCAAATAATATTCTGTCTGATACATCGTCTTGGGATGGAACTACAGAAGAGGTAAATGACCAATTCATTTTGGACATATGAAAGTCACTTATTTGTAAACTAAATTCTGTCGCAATCACCAATGAATTTCGATACATATGGTTCACTTTTTTCTTCTTTGTTTCCAAAGGTCAGCTTTCTTATATAGAAAATTCATAAGAATCGGTTATAGCTTTGTGCTTGTATTACTTCAGTTAATTAATTAGAATTGAGGTTGTTTTAACAAAAGATGGCAAATCTCTTGGATTATCCATTGTGGGCGGATGTGACCACTCAAGTCATCCATTTGGTGTAGATCGACCAGGTGTATTTATCAGCAAAATCGCGGTGAACTCTCCTGCAGCTCGGTACGACAAAATTGCAATTGTTTTTATTTTAAATCCATTTTACTCTTCAGAAGTCAACGACTTCGTATCGGAGATAGAATCCTCGAGGTAAATGGCCGTGATATACGAAAAGCTCAGCACATTGAGGCAGTGGAGGTTTCAATATATGTTAATAGTTTTCATTTCCTTAAAGTTTCAAGATAATCAATCATTTATTTCCCAGGCATTGAAGCAGAGTGGTCCTCGTGTGGCTTTATTAGTCACTCATGAGCCTCAACCTCCCGGGATGCGTATTATTAACATATCTCGTAAAGACGGCCAACCTTTGGGTTTATTGATTCATGGTGGTGTAGGAAAACCAGCTGCAAATCTCGCTGACGAAAGAGATGAAGGAATATTTGTGGAGAAGGTAGTGTCTTTTTGAAATCACCACAAAATTTTATTAAAATAGTAATAAGATAGTTTCTTGCCTCTGCATTTTCCTAACTTAGCGGTTTCTGCCGTCGAAATTGATATTCCTCTGAATAAAGTGCGGTGTGGTTGGCTTTCGTTCTTTATAATTTGAAAATTTTCTTATAGATTTCAAATGATTCTTAATAGTGATAGATTATGGAACATTTCCCGCTCTTTTTTTCATAAAAAAATTTTCCAACTAAAATTAGGACTAAATTTTTTCAAAAACATTTTCAAAAAATGGTAGCAGAATGCGTCTAATTTGTTACAGTCTACTGGAGCAAATGATGCTGACGATTAAGTTGTCTATTGCACGTGTTGTCCTTATGAATAATAACCCAAATAATGTGTCAATTCTGAAGATGTCAACGCTTCGATTTTTCGCTACGCATCACTATTTGACCGATAGAAACACTTCCTAGCCATTAATCACAATGAGCTAGTAATAGTACACTGGGAAACACATGTCCTGCTCGCATTTATATGTAGTAACGCCTATTATTTTATGAAAAAATCAGATACAGTATATATGCATTAAAAGCAAGTCTTCAATAGTCATTGCTCTTAGAAAGGTATTATTTTTATATCCTATTAAATTATAGTTTTTTCTTTGTTTTTTTTTTGCGGCAGTTTGTGAGCGTCGGTATTTCAGATTGAACCCTCAAGCGTTTGTCACCGAGCTGGCTTACAAGTTGGGCATCGATTAATAGAAGTGAATGGGGATTCACTGCTAGGCTGCAATCAATCCGAAGCAGCGATGATTCTTCGTGGATCTAATGATCTTCAAATTCTTGTTTGTGATGGCTATAATACGACGAGCGCTCCTGGATCCGATGACAAAGGCTCCAAGTCGTCGGTATGTTTTTTTTAGCAGAAGTATTCATACTTCATTTTTTGTGTCATAAATGCTGTATTGTCCGAAATAATTTCGATGTATTATACGTTGTTGTAGTACATTGTCTCCATTAAAAAGAATTTTCATTACAACACAAGTCCGTATTGAAAAACGTAGCGCGCTAGTAATATTTTATTTGTATCATACAGCTACAGATTACTTCTGACTGCTTTCTTATAAACATCCTACTGTTTTTTTTTTCATTGTACCATCGTAGTCAAGAAGTTGATCATGATATCAGGAAGTGAAATCCGCTTTGTATTGAGCATGCTCACAGAAGAAGTCAGCTCAGGATGTAAAATTTTGCACGCAAATATTGTTTGTATTGTGTCACTTGTTATTTCATTGTTACATGTGTTTTTAAAACGAGCGTTTTGTACTCATGAACACATGTTGTGTTGTGAAAGATTAGTACATTGCTTCACGTATTATTAACTGCTAATGCGTGAAGATGCGGTGAACACATAGCTGGTTCAGTGTTGTTGGCATATTTATTTATCGAATGCCTATTAAATCCTCAATTGTTATAATGATGCTTCATTATATCGAAGATTTTTTCATTCTCAGAATTCATAGTATTGATGCGTTTGTTTCGAAATCACTTTTATACTACTGATGCTTTTAATGAATGAAAGTCATTAATTTTATAATATTTGATCTAGCATTTTACTCACTAGTTTGAAAAATTAAACCGTTTTTTCTGATTCTGTTGTTCTCATAGAAGTATACACATATTTTATTTTAATGATGGGATGTGGAGTCGTTTTCGTCTCAAATTATGTTGCTCTTTCTATGTTCATGTTTTAGCAGTTACAAATAATTCGTAGAACTTGTATTAATTGTGCTTAACCGCATGTAGTCTTTTGAATCTGTGACGTAATTGATGCATGTAAATAATTATGTCAAATCTGGTGGAAGCATGAGGATCTCGTTTGGTTATTTGACAGAAATATTTTCATTTAAGCGGTCATCGTCAAGCAACACGCTAGCAGACGAAAATACGCTTTCTTCGACAACATCAGTAGTATCAACTGGCATTAACATCGTGGTTCAAAACGGTGAACATCATCTAGACGAAGCGTCACGGTCCGATGAATCACCTTTAGCATCATCGAGCCCCCTGCTGACAGATCTGGCTTCTGCTTCTGTTTCGGTATTTTGCTTTTAACCGTTCTGTTATTTGCATTTTTTCGCCATTTTGACGAGGTCATTTGACAATTATTGATCGACCTTGGTTGTAAATCGTTGCTTTCCACAGGTCGCTTTCAAGATTTTAATATATATATATATATATATATATATA
>KN716302.1:231298-244788 GCA_000816705.1 Dictyocaulus viviparus | reverse complement strand
TATATATCATATATACGTATGTCACATTTTAGTGGTGATATCTACATATATCTTATTAACTGATTACCAACAAATATTCTCAGCGCTACATGAATGAAGTTTCATTTGAAAAATTTTAGTATTAAAGCGTTTTAATTTCTATCCAAAAGTTCTTGCATGTTGCCATTTCTATCTTGCTTGCAATAATTGTTGCATCTTTTGAATCCCATCTCTGTCTTAATAATCACAGTAAAGATTATTTTAGTACTCTACTCTACTAATAACAATACTATGTTGTAAAACTCATAATAATGCATTGAAGTAAGAAGCTACCGAATTAATACACTAAAGAAAGCGTGTATTGCTGGAAATCAATACATCAGTACCGATGTATTTAATCTTAGTTCTCTTCTCCCCATCTTGCATTGAATTTAGTGCATCTGATTCACTATCTGTTCGAATGCTCAATGGCTTTTCGTATTTACTATAGCCGATTCATATTTTCTTGTTTTAGTTTTTATAAATATAACTTTCATTAAGAAACCTGTTCGAATCCCTCCAGCAGTTGCCCCAAAACCTACTCTCAGGAATTCACAGGTGGTGTATTTTCCATAACATTAACATATAGTCTGTGTAAATGAAGTTATTATTCCACTTGCATATAATGCGTAATTATTTTTGAGAAATATTTCCAGCTGCAGAACATCCCGATATTTTCCAACCCAGTGCAACCCGAGAAATTGACCTTTGCTTCCAAGATTAAGAGTTTTGAAAGAGAAATTGAAGTGCAAAAATCGGGAACGAAACAAGTATCTGAGAGTAGTCTGTCATCTCCAGGTAACTGTATTTTAGTGAAATGCAGGCCTGAAGTTGATCTTGAGAATAATTAGTATGAATTAAAACAAAACCTCCCAATGCATTTGCAGTGTTCATCGGATCTAGGTTTCTGATCACCGCAGTTGAATCAGCTTATACATATCGTTTGTGCTATTTTAAGGAATGAAACTATTCTGCACAGAAAGTGGCACACAAAAAGTAAAAGAAAGAAAATGTACTGCGGATTCTCTACGGCAAGACGATTCTTTCAAAAACACTAATAGATGGTACCTATCGATATTTTTAATTATAATACTATACTAACTGTTGTGCTACAAAATTTCACATGCTTCATCATTTTAGCGTGAATATGAGCGTTGTCAACAGTCCGAGAAAAACCGACGTTATGGATAGCTCGATTTCATGCGCAACGCCTTCAAAGGAGTTGGAGAAGCGGTAAATCTTTGTTTCATAATGCTGGTCGCAAATGTCTTAATTACTGTTGCCGTTAACAATCATAGGTTCAACGGACCTGGATTGCCTTCTTCTTTGATATTGTCTAATATTTTCGCCTCAGCGCCGTGGAGCAACAGAGACGTAGTGAATGGCGAGCCGCACGCTTGAAGAGTCTTGATCAAGAAAGAGCGGAAGCCGATGCCATCATGGATCGCTTGCAACTAATTTCGGTATGTAAAATCGATTGTACTTAACAGGTAAAGTTTTTTTTTGACCAATGATTGTTCTTTAGTGTATTATTCAAATTTTTTGTAATTTTTCGTTATATTAGTTGTATTTCTGTACTCGTAGTTAGGTTAACTTATAATTCTCTTTAATGAAAATATAACAGTAGCTCTATGAAATTCAGCGTAACATAAAAAAGAAGATTATCATTCACTTCAATTTTTTGCTAGATGTACAAGTAGTGCTGTGTGATTAAAGTTAACTTTGAATGGAAAGGAAATGTTTGATGTCATTGCTTAATGTGACTTATATATGTTTTTTTTGCCAATTATATCTTTGATGATAGAGAACACTAATGCAGTTAATATTGTATAGTAGCTGATCATTAAAACATTGTTCTGATGCTAGTGAATATATCGCTTCTAAGTATGGTTCATTTTTATGGTATTGCTCCTGAATTTCTCATTATCTGAATTCTTCTAATCATTTAGAAACCTGTGCTTTGTGAAGATGGGCGTACTCCTCCTTCGGAGAGGATACTAAAAAATGAAGTCGCTCTTGACAGAGGTGCAGTTGTGGATGCATTGTCTGGTCGTAAAGTTATTGTAATGGATAAAAATGTGAAAAACGAGGTAAATTTATTTTCAGAGTTTGTGGCAAATAGCAAAAAATGATATTTAATACCTATTGTATAAGGCCTAAGTTGGATGTTATATTCTATTGGACACAATAACAAGTAATTTCAGCACATTATCGATATATATACAAAACTATATTCATTAAACTAACTTCTGACCAATTTGCTCAATCTGGATATTTTACAATTAGTCAGTGTTTTAGTCATGATCCGATTAACAATATTTTTACGTTAATTTCGATCAAAACATACTCAGAATATGTTGACAAGAATTTACATATTATCTACCATATAGAAGTACTATTAATATCATAGGCGTGTTTGTTGCATACTTTGTTTTTTACGTTATCGAGATCGTTTATGTTGCTAAATTAATATGAGACTACTGTGTAAGTTCAAGCTGGAGGTCAAATATTTTTCCGTGTATTTCAGCGCATCAAAAACCAGCTTGGTTGGATATGTAGTTCTTTCCCACGTATCAGCTAAAAAAGTATGAATTACATTTAATCCTGTTTTGCTTCATGAATGCTAAACCGGAAGCAGTGTACACACATTTCAAGTTTCACTAGAAAAGTCGAGATTTTAATTTAAATTAGTTTCGATTTTTAAGTGCAAAGTGGATCATTAATAAATGTATACTCACAATGAGAAAAAGAGTAGTCATTCGATAAGATAAGACAAGATTTGGCGTTGATCGATTCCTTGTAGCGCTATGCGCCCACGCATTCGTGTTCAACGTGATATCGTGGAAGTGGTTTGATGCGAGTCTTGTCTATAAAGTGACTCCAGTTGGACACTCTACACTGAGTCTGTGCTAGTTATCCTACCCAAATTTCCCCGGTACTAATTTACCGACCCCATGGGATGGCGGGCTCGGTTGTCCTGGGAGGCGGTCGCGAACTGCTTCGGGCCGGCGTGTCACCGTGGTACCTCCACCACTGCGCCACCTCTTCCCCAAGAGAAGTCATCATATCTAGAAACTAGGCGTTCGCACAACTACCGTTTATATTTATTCAGCAGATGATTTCTTGGTTTAAGATTTTCACTGGTTATAATTCACTCTGTTTCATTAGGGTATAGTCCTTCTTTTAACGCGTACACTTTTCAGAACGGAAATCCGGATTAAATAGTTCTTCATAATTGCATTCATGTGTAGCGTAGGTAAGGAGATGTTAATACTTTGTTTAAAAACCTAATAAATCTATTAACCATGCTATGCGAAACCAGTAGTTTGTGCTTAAATCAGTTCCGTCATCACTCAAACGATCCAAAAGTTTTCTAAGAACAAGGCCAGCTTCAAAGAAATCTTCGATCACTCACTCTGCGCCTAGTATCACGTGAAAATTCAATATTTCTTGTTTGGCTACTTGGTTACTAATATTGATTGAATCTGTTATTTAATCAGTAACCTCTTTTAGAGTTCCCAACCCAACCGATGCAACACTCCTTCTTCTTATTTCATCTCTTGTATCGTTTTTCATGTCATAGACCGCCCTTTCGTCACACCATGGGTTTTCACGAACTATGTTGGTTCGTGTTTGTGTGCTCTTTGTACCTTGGCCTGCCACGCGGGTCTTTATTTAGATCTGTACCTTAAACACTTGCCTCAAACTTGGGTAATTAAACCTTCATATAAACCATAACAATACTACAATAACAACTAATAACGATGACAAGAACAATACAATACAATATTCGGTAATTGTAAGGTAGCAAAGAGGTGGCTAGACAATGTATGGGATACTGCTATTATTGAATGCATTGAGCTGAATGGTGACTACGACGTGAGACAAGCGATATTCTATCAACTTAAACATGAATAATTAGATGAGCGTCATGAAGTATGAATGAGTCTTCATATGATAAACTAAATAATTTAATGTGCAGTTGGAGCCATAGAAATAGAGAACTATAGAGAACCATTAATGTATAGAGTTACATCAGTTTAATACATTTCATGATAACATAGAATTATTGGATAAAGAACAAATAGGGAAGGATTTTGCGGCACGGAGATTTGAGTGTGGGACGTACCGCTCATGCGCAGGGTCATAAAACAATGTTGTGTCTTAGAATCGTTATATGTGGCTAATGGACGTGCTTTTCCATGCCTATGTGATCCTTACTATGCGAAAGATGGTGATTGGTTAGGAGAGCGCTGCACACATTGATCGATTACTCGGTTCAAATAGCAAGATTTGGTGGAAAGTAGTACATTTGACACCTAATGACAGATATCTGCACATGTAATTTGCAACCATACTCCGTTTTGGAGGATGTTTGCTACAAACTATGTCTTCTTATTTGTCCTCATTTTAGTTTATTTGTTATTGTTACTTTTTCGCAGTTTTATTCTGTTTCCAACTTCGGTCAATTCGTTCAACACTTCTACTGTGCTAGGCAGAAACACTTGATATCGTCTGCAAAACAAATGTTACATAGGAATTTTTCATCAGTACCATTGGTTCTAATGTTCCAACCTAACGATTTCATGATCCATTGCAACGTGGCCGTAAGCAGTTTTGGCGAAATCATAACGCCTTGTTGAATTCTTTAAATGAGGATGATGAGTGTCTGGTCGAAAAGCTGTATTTCCGCTTTGCGATTTTGATAACAACCATCAAGAATTTTCACACAGGACGGTTCTATTCCTGGATCGACATGCGCTGACAGCTCAGCCCTTGTTTCACGTTTCATGCTTTTTTGTAATCGACAAAGCTTATTATAACGGACATATGTGGTATTTTCGAAAAACCTCCATAAATAACCCTTGCTTCCGTTTGTGTATGGTTTATAAAGAGTTGTTGCTTGCTGATTGCTATTGCTTGTTCTATTGGTTCAACCTCATCCAATGCTGTTGTTATACGCAAGAAGATAATCTTCGTGAAAAGCTTGTAAAGTACAGTAAACATCTTTACGTCTTCACTTTTTTTGCAGGAGGACCGTTTGCGAGGTTGTGCACTGGTATCTTTCCAATCTTAAGATACCTTGTCATATAGTGTTTGAGAATATTGTGGGCACCACCCCGAAGGCGTTCTTGAGCTGTTTCCAATAATCCTTATTGTTTTTAACGTTTTAAGCTTTCCTGTAACGATCTCCTGCAGCTAGCAGCTAGCAATGATTATCAGATGGTAGTTGGGTCTAGTATCATTAAATCATCCTCTTGGTTGGCACAGAAATGCGTTCTGAACTTCTTAGCTGTTTGAATGAAACATATTCGGCATATTCTTGAAGTCCTTTCGCAAAAAACTAGTTTTTCGTCGTTTTTTTCCATCTACCAATCATGTACGAAAATCATTTCGTTGAGATAGTATCCATGGTAAACGTCTTCTATTCCTCTTTTTATGCAATGACAGATTTTCTTCTCTAACTTTGCTAAAACGAATCTTTGCACGGAGTCAACGTATAAGGAATATATCATCTTCTGTTAGTAAGGATTTTATCTCCGCGTAGGTTTTCGTTAGCGACTCTCATGTCCATAGGTTGTGTTCTTTTTTCACAACAAAGTAAGTTTCTACGGATGTGGCGAGATGCGAAAAAGAGGGTCGCAAGACATTCCTCTTTTTCATTTCTATCTGCAAACTAAAACTTTCCGATCCTATAGTGTTTTTCGTTCATTGTTTCCATTTTATACGACAACGAAATTGCAAAGGTACTTTTCGTTTTGGATAGCTGTTTCCAACTGATTGTAAAATGCGTCTAATTCGTGCTCATCTACCGCATCAGTTGATGAATAGCAAATGATGATGCCGATTTTTATTTTTTTTATGACGCAATCATTAGAAACGGAGTATGCTCAAACGACGAAATGGGATCTCATAAGAGTCGGACGAGATGAACAATGAATGAGATCTGTGACAAAGCCGACCACACCGACGTTTCGTTTGGTGACCTTTTCTCCACGCATAACAAATGTCGTTTTGCTGAATTGTCTTACGTCGGATATTCTGCTCTTGGTCTCATGTGAGTACATTATGTAGAATTTGCTGTGTTTTGCATCTCCGGGAAAAGCACAAAGATCGCCGTCCGAGGAGGCTTTTTGACATCGTATGCATAAAATAGGAAATAGTCTTTATGACATGTCATTAGCATGGTCTTTAAATCCAATGTGGACGTCACGCTTGCCTCGAGATCTCATGGGTTGTCTTACCGCCGGACGTCAATCACGGCCCTGCACGCGGGGTACAGAGGTCGAAGTTTTGCTGGTGTAGTTCTAACTCCCTGAATCCCTTGATAACACTGCTGGGGTGTTCTCATGGTTTCAATCGCTGGCAGTCATCGAACGTTATGGATCTACTTCCTGTGGCTTTATTTCATAAAGATAGGTGCGATTCTTGGTAGATTTACTCTTGGTCAGGTTTCCATACCGAAATAGAAAACCTAAAGAAACTTGTTAGTTACATTGAGGATGTGGACCATCTAGAAGTGCTTTTCTTTATTTTCTTTAATCACGTCGTCCACTTTTTCAATATAAATTTACGTGTCAAATATTTCAACATTATTTCTTTAAATGTATCTATAAAACATTTTTTCCGTTATAAATCAGTAAGAGATGTAGTCTGTTCAAAAATTATGCATGCTTTGTTGATTCTATTATAGATTGCATGTCAAAAGTTTAAAAGATCAAGTGGCTCAGTAAAGTCGTTAGTTGTCATGAAAAGATAGCGGTAAATTTGAATAATAACTATTTCCAGGCTGATGCGGAAGCAACTGATATCAATTTTGCTGACAAATAAAACAATATTATGCTGGTCCCGTGTAACTTGTTCTTTAATGTATTCAATTGGTGGCAACAGTTTGTTACGAAATTTTTGTTATAAGTATTTATTATGTTAGATATTTGCTTACATGTTTGGACTTCATTGAATGGATTAAGCTGCTTCCTTCTTTTTTTACTATTAGATGTTGGTAATTTGTGAATTCCTTTCTTTTCTGATGTCGTTGTTTGTGCAACTCTTCTGGTTCTAGACTCTGGACTGCGTATGTGTAGGATCCTTATTCATAATATAATAAGAGAAATGTTTTTTGTAGGATGATGGTGATTTAGCTTTGAATGAATGAGTGTTTTTCATTATTGTAACAATCAATATTATACTACACTTTAATCATTGCGGCACAGTCCTACTGTTGTCAGCATCTATTGACCTCACAGATTTTACTTCACTGATATTCCTTGCTACAGAAATCTTGTGCCTATTTAATTATTCTGTTTTCTTGCATGATGATTTTGATAGGTGAAGCAACTTGTACCTTGTTCAATACGTATATAGTCGTGTATATTTCTGCAATCAGCAGCTCCTTAGTTCTAGTACTGCATCAATTTCTGTTGCTTTCATGTATACGAGGTATACTGTTTATTATGATTACTTCATTCTTAGAATGAATATCCACTAGTTTTTTAGAATAAAGGAAAGAAAAACCACTTATTCGACAGTGGTGTACCTCTACACATACCTCGTTTGTGTTTATACATCAGAATAATTTTCTGTATGTCTTTTAATCAAAAGAGCTGGCTTCAAGTAAGCAAGTACAGCACAAGGCCGATTAATGCTATGTCAAGCGTAACGTGTTCTTAAGACTTAATATTTATTTAACGTAACTGCTTACATTTATGTGTACTACGTGTTTCCAACTGGTTGGCATATTCTAGAAAGGACTTACCTGCAAGAAATTTTAGTTTCTCAATTTCAACTTATATAAATTACAGGTACCAGAGGAATCTGGGTAAGATAACTGGCACTGAATTGGTGAAGAGTGGTCAACTCAAGTCACTGTATAGACCTCCACGATATCACGTTGAACATGAATGCGTTGGCGCATCCCGCCACAAGAGATTGATCAACGCCAACAATTATCTTATGTTATCTAAATTGCAGGGTGTAAATCGTAATGTATAGTTACTTCATTGGTTCCTAAATTCTGTCCAGGCGAGGCTGTTCCGCTTCAGTAGGGACTATTTAATCGTTCAACAGCTAAAGTGTGTAGTCAACTATAATGTTAGGCTGACTGTTTGAAGAAGTCACAGGAATATTCCCAAGATAAAATATATCAATGTAGCTCTTAGGATCGTTTGTAATTTTGATCTCATGATGGTAGTGTTACAGTCGCGAATACTCACTACTCTGTTACCGAGAAATAACCACAAAAACTATTATGAATACAAGCTGGTTAGTCACCAGGTGCGACTCCAGGTGACGGATAAGAGGTAGTTCGTTTCTCTATGCACATAGGTACATTTAAGTATTTATGCCTATTGGAGACGGTTAGAAATTGCTTCCAATAAATAATATCCGCTTCACTTTAACATATGCTAGCAAGCTGTCCATTAGTAAGCAACATTTTGAGTCCCGGTAGAACAGCTCTACAAGCAAATTACGCGATCCATCTCAAAATTAAGTGAGTCCTCCTTTCCTAAACCGGAGGAGCCCACATCTCCTTCCCTTCCCTGATGCAACAGCGTCGCGTTAGACGTAGAACTCGGAGGATGATGATATTGATAAACCTGGAGAAGAGCCGCGAACCTGATGTGGGCTTTTGTATCGCGGTAGAACCACTATATCACGTGTCCTCTTTCCAAAATTTTCCGGTTTTGTAGCGATATCATTAAGAGAGGAAAGGCAATACTATTCTTCTTCCAGAAATATTCACAGCTATTCTTGAGAATGTTATGCTAGAATTAGAGTGGGACGATATAGAGCATTATATTCATTACATCAAAAATCGAACATGCCAAACAAGTGTTACCTACTTTGACAATATATAGATAGATAATGTCTTCCAGTGAAACCTCAAGAGAGTAATGCTCATCAAAAACCGATACATTCTCGATGCCTCAATGAAAAGGAAATCCCAGAATATTCAATCTATGTGTATCTAGGTCGTGAGATCGACGTGATGAACGGCGTATCATCAAATTATAGCAGAAGGGAACGATCGGCTTTAGTACTCTACAAGAGCAGTAGTGAAGAGAATGAAAAATACAAGGCGCCGAGTCCATCATTTTCACATCATGGTTTTTGCTATCATAACGTATGCCACGAAAACTGGACACTACGAATGAAGACTGAATGTTTACTGAGCGCAATTCAACGATACATTAAAAAGTGGATGCTAAGCGTCATCGATATCATGCAAGTGAGAGAGCCAACTGGAAGCTCAGAAGTACGTCAACGATCAAAAATTAGAGACGCAGCCAAGCTTTTCAACATTAAAGTGGGCTGAGCGCATGATGCCGGTGGACGTGAGCTGTAAGTCTTACTGGACATCGAACGCCGGGCAGTAATACCACCTGTACGATAGTTACGCTTCTTCAAGAAAATCATAGCAGAATATTATGACGTTTAGGGAGTCTTTAGAGTGAAGGAATTCATTGGACTAACCTTGCGTACGATTGAGAAAAATGGAAGTTTTACTGATGTTGTTCTCGTCTTTGTCGATGATTATTGGGAAAACAGGCTTTAGATAATAGTAGCGTAACAATTTTTTATTGTGCTTGATGTTGTACTAATGGGGTTTTTTTATGGTAAGAAGTTGATATATGCGTAACCAACAAGTTAAGGATAAGTGTTGATATGAATTATAAGTTATATTGACGTAGGAGCAGTGGTGGAATTATGTGGACGCTGTAGTCTATGGTAGATTTTTGAGATCGAACAATACTATATTTGAATAATACGAAAACAATTGCTTATATTAAATCTCGCGTGTAAGGAATCATGGAGTATAGATAATCGATAATTAAAGCTGAAATAGTTGCTAATTACTATATTTAAGTATGGCGACATATGTGGAAGAACTCTTATGAGTGGTATGAAAGAGTTGATATTTGCATGATAATTTTGATTGTAATTCCAGACCACATTATTAGCTAGTTTCCAGAAGCAGTGAGGCTGTGTTCCAGAAAATGTGCTACTTATTATCTAAATAAGTGATCATGGTTGATGAGAAGTTCTTTTTATGATCGATGCAATCTCGATCATGCGACTGTAAATCGGGATGGCAGATCTGTGCTTACTTCATTCACCATTGATTACTATTAATTATCAAGCGTGTTAAAGCATCTGTTGTGTTAAACATGAGGTGACAATGCTTTAGGCTTATATGGCTATTCTTATTAATTCATATAATTCTCTAGTTTTAAGAATGTCTGAGTAGGAAAGATTTGATTTCTGATTATCTCTGTTGATACCAATTTCATCTATAGCCTATCCATTATTTTCCAATCTGGAGATCGGTGTGCCCATCACAAGCTCATTAGATGTGCTTTTTTTTAAATCCGAATTATGTGGATGGGCTTCAGCATCAATATTGATGCACTTTTTCAATTTTTGAAAAAGATTATTTTGTAATGAACCGGTGAAAGTGTATTTTTAGCACGATCCGTGGAATAATCGCTTGAAATGTTGTTTCGAAATAAAAATGTTCTCGTATGCTCACAGAAGCGGGTAATTCTTTGTTATATTTTTTGTTTTTTTTTTTTTTTTTTTTTTATGTTTTATTATCTCACTAATACATATTCACCTGAGACGAGTTATTTGTCACTGAAATGATGCTGTCGTGAGCTTTACTTTTGACCTAAAGGATAATCTCTTATTTCTATTATATGATTAATTCAACAGTTATGGTGCGTGAGCAATCCTCTGATGGAATAGATTTTTGAAAAAAATTATAAGCAGCAGAAAACACAAAAGTATAAGGGACTTCTGCTTCTGAAAAATTTGGTGCTATCGGTGTTTCATTTTTGCGAAGGAATCAGTATGCTCTTCCGACGTTGCTTGACTAAGTAGGTCATGCATTGCGTCCTCGTGATCCAATGTATTACTTGTGTTGAAGAAATCTCTGGATCCACCCCTGATAACAACTTTTAGGACTGCATTAGAATCGCACGAAGTGATTATTATAACTTGATGCAAACTCGTTTTTATACATTGATTATGCAAATTGTATTTGCTGCATACTTCAATATTAGTAAATTCCAAGAAATAGAACACTTCTGTTCAATTCCTGAAAGCTATGTGAATGTTGAGGCCTCTACGTTATTCGCTTACTTACAGTACATGAATGACGTACGTTTATATAACATATAACTGAGTCTCTAAACTCTATTCACTTCGAGAAAGCCATGTGATAATAAAGTGGTAGCATTCTTCAATGCCACAAACACTTGTATTTGTTGAAAAGTCTTAGGATTTTGTCAGAATATTCGGTGTAATGAACAAATTGTTTCGAAGTAGAAAGAGTAACAGTAAATACATCATCTTTTTTTTCTCTAGTATAATTGTATTTTCAAATTTGTATTCTTTCGTGGAGATCATACTGCTTGTATTGCTGGTGATTTATTCTTTATATTTAAAAGAAGTAATCATGCATTTAAGAATTATGTTAAATCGTCAGTGGATAATTTTATAATTGTTTCGCACATTACACCTTATTGTAATAGTATGTATGGTTTTTGTAGTTATTATTTGCGACCTCCATCTCGATTACATACCATTTTGTTATGATACTATTCCAAGTTCATCATACCACAGATGATAACCTCTATGAGATAACAGTATGCATTGGGAAATTAGAATTATTTAATTAAAATTTATATTACAACCATTAATGACATTTATACAAATTGCATTATATTGAAAAAAAAGAAACTTTAAGTTGGAAAATGAATTCCTCTTTATCATGGTACTGAATCAGTTATTCTTAGGAGTTGATCGCTGATGCGATTCGACTTCAGGATGCCAGAGATCAATAAGGAGGATAAGTCGTAAAGAAGCTGAAGAGGCTCCGTCGAATTGAAGCTGTAATTAGAATATATTCGTGAAATGCAAGCATACCATACATGTGTATAATCGATAAAGACCGCCTTATATTGACCTTTCCGTCACATTATTGATCTTATACATATTTGTCAATTTTTTTCTTCTTATGTCAGTCACAAAAATTTTTGAATCGCAGGCCATGTATCAAATTCATAGGTACCTTCGCTATATTTAAACAGCCTTCATACAACAGTAGTTCTGTTTCATTTCTGATATCATAAATGGAATTAACAAGTAACTATTACGTTTAGTTTGTCTTTTTTACTATGTTTCTGGCGTCCAACAAAAGCAAGGCAATTTGTTTAGTATGTGGTTGAATGTGGAAACTGTAATCATTATCAATGAAAAATGAAGTCAAGATATCATAGTAATAAGAAATTGCTCATTATATGTAAGTTGTGATAACGCTGCGTCTGAAATACTCTGCAACTCTGGTTTGTTCGACATTTTATGGACGTGAATGGTTACTGTCAAGAAAAATTTCACCTCATGTTCAAATGAATCATCAAAAATAATGAATTTCCCAGTCTTCCATCCGCGCTGTTCGTTACCCACCCTAAACAGTACGTACGTACAAGAACTTTTTGCTCAAAATTATATAAGTCAGTGGTATGTGTAGAAGCTTTTTGTATCCACCTGATTCTTGCTTCTGACGGTGCAATCAATCCAAGATGTGCTTGAAGGCGGCTGTTTGTTGGACCACAATGCGGCAAAATCTGAGCTCCTGATGAAAGTGCAGAAAATCGCATCTAGAAAGGGAGAAGTTCTGCTGCACTGTTTAAGCTGAATATATTTGATAACGTATAAGAATATATTCGTAGGAATTTATTGGATAATAATGTTTCGAGATAGTTTTGAGCAACCCAACCTCAGATCTGCTAGCATTACTTCTTTCGCGAAATTCTCGCAATATGGAGCAGGTTTGAGGTGCTATGCGGCAGTGTTCTGAATTAAAATAACCATTCTCTAGAAGTGGAAAAGCTATCCATCGTCCGTCAACGGTGATTGTTGGGTTTTCCTCCTTCCACAGCTCTGGCGCAGAATGCAACACATGCGTCGCTTCAGCACGAATTGAAACCCATTGACGCTCAACAGCCTGATTATTAAACTCCGTAAGAAATGTTCGAGTAAATGTATGAATAGCTGTTTTCGAACAGGCTGCAATTTTACCCAATTTATGAGGTACATACAAAACTAGTTCTGAATTCACTATCCGCAGCGCAGTTTTTATGGCAACCATGAGAACATATAATATTTAGTAGATTTTTAGCGGATGTCACTTCGTAATAAGTATTTTAGTACTTTATATAAGCCTACGGGGCGCAGTGGCTCAGTGGTGGAGGTGCCGCAGTGACACGCCGGCCGATTCAGTTCGTGGCCGCCCCCTAGGCCTACCAAGCCCGCCATCCCTCCAGGGTCAGTAAATTGGTACCAGAGGAGGTTGGGTAAGATAACTGGCACTGACTTGGTGAAGAGTGAATAATTCAAGTCATTGTATAGACCAGTCACGCATTCAACCACCACGATATCACGTTGAACATGAATGCGGGGGCGCATCC
>KN716302.1:192172-231006 GCA_000816705.1 Dictyocaulus viviparus | reverse complement strand
TATATATATATATATATATATATATATATATATAATGTAAATGTCTAGATGTACGTCACCATCACTGCTCACATGAATATTTTGTAATATAACTATGGTGAGTTTTCCGTGCCCCAAATAATATTTAATGAAATAGTCTCACATAAAACATGTTATTTCCAAAATGTGACCGAAGACAAAAAGATGAGAAATGAGGCTTTCGATTCTTTTTTGCCTCGGTCGATGATAAGTCATAATAAATTATTATACGTGAAAAGTGCAAAAATCTTATGGTTTATAATAATCTGCCGCCGTCATTATTTTTTGAACGGATTGCTGAATATTGTAATTAAGCAAATGTATGAAAATTATCTAACGAGGCATAGACATTTATATCACTGAATTTATAGCATTTTCTTTAGAATAGACCTTCTAAATATGGTATAAATCAGAACGAACCTCGTTTGATTTTCCTAGAAACATCAATCCATTGCCAAGGTGGTAGTAAAATCTGTGACAGTCGTTGAATAATACAAATGGTGAAATTAAAATTATTTCATTATGTTCATCACAAACAGTTTTGCTCACGGCTTATTGTAATTAGTACTATCAAAATAATATGCTGGAAATGCGTTCACTTTGCATCGCTGATTTGGTCCTCAGCAAGTCGAAGTCCTTTCTTCATATATGCTACACCTTGTTCAATATTACCTTCATCAACCTGAATATACAATTTAGAGAAGAATGCACTAAAAAATATTTTTGAAAAGTTACTGATAGGAGCATTTTTGCATCATTTTACGTTAATAGATAGCTCTGATTCACCTTTAATATGTATCCATAATATGCCAACGCTACACCGTTAGATTGATCGTATTCAATAATCTAAACAAAATTTCTCATTAAATTTGAGTTTGAAAATGGGATCGACATGAGAAGACTAAATAATAATCAGCCATTCCAACGAAAAGCACATATTGAACTAAACACATATTTTAATTAATATAAATTAAGAGCTAAACAGCCGAGTAAAAACAAAAATACCCACATTGTGAAGGACTTGCTTGGCGTCCTTAAATCTTTTCATTTTGATGAATGTTAGTGCAACATTTATTTCATATTGTATCTCCTCCGGAAATCTAAACCAGGTTCATTTTTATTTTTTTTAATTTCATTTCTATTTTGGACAAACAAAAACGTAAACATAATAATAAACGCTAATATTTACCTATCAATAAGTCTCCGATATGTTAGAAGACATCTATAGAAATCTCCTCGAAAACTTGCTAACTCGATGAGTTGGAGTGCAGCCTGACTGGAAAAGTGTTGTTTTTGTATGGAATGAATGAGTTTGCGGACGATATTATTTCTACAAATCTGTGCTGAAGAATTCGCTGATGAGGTTTTACTAAAATGCATTACCTGTTTGCAATTATTCGTCATGCTCATGAATTTTTGTGCTTCATAGTTATAAAACGCCTATAAAATTTTTAGTCAAACAAATTGAACCATTTTGTGAAAACATTTATAATCATAAAGCTGCTGGTCGCAATTAAAAATCATATTTCCTTGT
Source organism: Dictyocaulus viviparus (assembly GCA_000816705.1). Lineage (NCBI taxonomy): Eukaryota > Metazoa > Nematoda > Chromadorea > Rhabditida > Metastrongylidae > Dictyocaulus > Dictyocaulus viviparus. Next base: position 229,454 of record KN716302.1, on the reverse strand, counting down.
CTTCCAAAAATTTCAAATGTCATAGAAGACATCACACAATTTTTATACCTTGTCAGCTTACGTCGCTACCAGTAAGATTAAGCAAAAGTATAAAAAGGAAACAACGACAGAATCATTGTACCACTTTAAAATAGACATTTCCAAATTTTCCCCAGTCATCTTCATGTATATGCTCAATTTCCGATTTTCGTATATTTCAAACTTTTGCACTATAAAGCAATCAACGAGATTATCTACCACTCACCCTTAGTTTTTCGATCACTATCTCTGTATCAATACTCATAACAAGATTGATGTACTAATCATACTCATATAATGGACAATAAGCAGGATTTTGATGGTTTCCTGCTGGATGAATTTCTTCTGGCTTGAATTTTATCTTGATATATGGAAACACATGTGTTTCATTTAACGTGATACAATGAAAAGTGTTCTCTAGACACGATGAGGTGCAAAAAACTAAAAAGTTATTGACGCTAGTCTATCGCATAATTTTAATTAACCCGACCTCCTCCCAAATCGTTTAACCGCATGCTCGTGATAGTTAATTGTTCGTGAGTCATTTAAATTTCATATAGAAATTTAACCTATCATCAAACGTCACTACGTTGATGAAATGAAATCACTAGTGAGCATATTCCTCAAATAAAGAATGGTCGATGGCTGTCTGGTTGAAGACCGTGAGAATACTCGATTAGGGCTCCTATAACAAAACAAAGCCACTGCAGTAAATTTTTTCCTGCGGCTCTTCCGCCTATGACGTTAGCCAGTGAGCCAATCAGGGGGTATCAGACCTATGATTTTCCTGGACGTTAACGATTGAATGAACACTTCTACCAGACTGTAATTACATAAAATACGAAAACACTCTTCATGGATGCAGATTTCTACGTCCTCCTTGAAGTTTGAGACCTAGTCAAATTTAGCAAGACTAACCGCAGAATAACGGATTAAAGGTCAGTATACGGCAACTTAAGGAAGATGATCTTCGCTATCCGTATAGAAGGCGTCTCTACAAGAAACTTCGGTGGCGTAGGCTTTGTCGTACAATCATCCATTACTTATCTTTTGTAATCATACGATATACTATTTTTTGGTTTCACCATATTCCATCTCCAACTACGTGGGCAAAATATATTCAGTATCATCAGTAGCTACTTACTAACTGGTGTAGCAGATGTGGACGAATTAAACCCTTTACAAAATCAGTGAGAAAGAGTAAAAAGACTGAAATGTTCTAAAAAGTTTGTTGTTTGAGATCTTAGCGCGTGAATGATAACGATTAGTGAAAAAGACTATGAAATCGGAAAATCTGGAGAAGCACGTTGAAATGAAAATGTAGAAAAGTCTTATGATACTGGTGTGCGCTGCTTCTTCCGAGGTGCTGCAGTGACACACCATCCCGAATCAGTTCGCGGCCGCCTCTTAGGCTTACCAATCCCGCCATCCCTTCGGGTAACAGAGTTGGTATCAAAGAAATTTGAGTCAGATAACTAGCACTGACTTGGTGATGAACGGTCAACCCAAGTCGTTGTATAGATGAGGCTCGCACTCAACCACCACGATGTCACGTTGAAGACGCACCCCGCCTCAAATGATTGATCAACACCAAGGCTTGCTTTATCTTATTTTATTGGTTGAGAATCACTTCTGTATAATACAATGCGTAAGGAAAGCTTGTTCAGCAAGCAACTCACACGACAATGAAGACTTTCGGTCTTTTGATCACTCTTCTTGTTTAAAATATAGGTCAACCATTATTCTCATTTCTTTTTCATATTCGATATTTAATAACAGATAATAGTACGAGTGTGGACCAAACAATTGGTCTCCTTTATTTCAGCATCCGCACGTAACTTAGATGTCTCAAAACGCATCATAACAAGCGACTTTTTAAACTTGCTTGCTCATTGACTTTTCCGAGCCAGCGACTCATAACGAAGAATATCCAAATCGAAAAAGGTAATGCAAATCAATAAAATTTTCTTGGGTTACCAAATTTCGATTGACCTCGGCATCGAAATCAACGAAAGACTAGCTGAGGGACTGAAATCGATATTGTTTCAACATCTCGAAGTCTCCGCTTCCTTCTTATATAAGTAATTACGGTAAGCAAATCCTCTATACATTCCAGTCATAACCTCCGATGCAACGTTGTTTCATCTTTTGCGATTGACTAGTTATTGTCGTCATATTACACAATCAGAGTCATGTATCCCCATGATAATCCTATTATATCAGTTCCCTAAAAAATTATTATTGTTTTCCTGATGTATTAATTCTATATATTGCTTAAATAAAGGTTTAAAATCACAGTTCCAGGTTTGGGATTAACCGCACTCGAGGGCAACATTATCCATCCTGTCTTACCACTGCTCTGAAATATCTTATCTGGTCTTATAACAGCCTTCGGTGACGCCCAACTATAAGAGAACAAACAGGATTCTGCAGGGGGATGTTGTCTCATGAACTACGTTTTAATAGCAACATGGGTTGTAGAGGTCTATCTAGAATGATACTTGCCCATTGTCATAGCTTCTGTCGAAAACGAGCAATCGACTAGGTCGGAACGATGCTGTGTTGATAGCGCTCTTCGATCAAAAGTAGAGCCGTTTTATATAAATGTGCCATACTACTATTATCGAAATGAAACAAAACGAGCTTCACCAGCAAAACTTTTACCTCAGTACCCCGCACGCAAGGCCGTGATTGACGTCCGGCGGTAAGACAACCCATGAGATCTCGAAGCAAACGTGACGTCCACACTGGATTTAAAGACCATGCTAATGACTTGTCATACAGACTATTTCCTATTTTATGAATACAATGCCAAAAGGGCCTCGTCATGAAAAGAGTAAATAATAAATAAAAAATGACGGCATCATAAAAAAATCGGCATCATCAGTTGCTATTCATCAACTGATGAGCAGTAGTAGATGAGTAGATGAGTAGATGAGCACGGACTAGACATATTTTACAATCAGTTGGAAAAAGCTATCCGAAACGAAAAGTACTTTTGCAATTTTGTTGTTGTATACTTGAACGCGAAAATGGAAACGATAAACGAAAAACACTATAGTATCGAAAAGTTTGATTTCGCAGATAGAAATGAAAAAAATAATGTCATGTAGTACTATTGTTCGCAGCTCGCCCCTTTCGTAGAAGCTCATTTTTTGTGAAGAAAGTACACCGCCGATGGACGTGAGAGTCGCTAAACAAGAAACCAACGCGGAAACTAAATCATATCGTTAATAACAGAAGACGGTATGTTTTTGATACTGACGTGAAAAAATTACCTTGTCTGAAAGACCGAAAAAAACACGTTAAAAGAACAGAGGTGGACTGGTCATATAATAAGAAGAGAGAAAGACGGATGGACAAAAAGAAATGTAGAGCGATATCCAAATAAATGCAAACGTCCCCCTGGAGAACCACTTGCAAAATTGTTGCACGTGGTTAAGGACGTCAGAAAGCGGTATACGCAGCTGTTAAAGATTTCCTGATGTTTAAATGGGCCGCATCAGCGTCACCATGTGATCCAAAAACCACCACTGTGGACTACAGGGGCTTGCTGAAGGTTGCTGGAGGCGACACTATGCGTGACGACGTGCCATCCAAGTAACCAAGTAAGCAGGTAGTCTTACGTAGAGGCGGAACGTGTCGCAGTGGCACAAGGGAAGTCAATAACCTTGATACCGCACGCGAGGGCTGGAGTCAAGTCTAGCCTAGCTGGACTCCCCACTCCTTGCACTTCTTGAATTGTTGCCAGAATAATATAGAAAAGCAGAATTGAATTGGCAACAGAATATTCCTCTCATGCCATCGTACGAATCCCTTCCATCCAGACGGCTCTAAGATAGCATCAAGGTAACGAATAGGTGCCACATCTTGACAAAAAAGATATACTACTACTTATGGCTTCATATTGCAAATTTTAGTGTTAATTACTACTACTATTTACTACCTAGGTTGGTTTGCAACGCTCGAATTGAGCTCTATCCGTTTATAAAAAATGTACCGCTACAACTTTCAAAACAGTGCAAGCTTTAAAAAAAAGATTAACATGTGGATCAACCCTTACCGAAACAATGCATTCGGAGTTTTATCGTTCCTTAAAACGTACTCGTATTCTTGTATGGCACAAGCAAAATCGATGTCGTTAGAAGTAAACTCTCCTCTGTAAACGAAGGAATTCATTATACAGTCAAAAAAATCAAACCAATAATTCTCCAAACCTAAGGTGATATCCTCGACCTTTGCCAAAATGGGCCCGTGGTGAGTCGGGTTGAGTTTTGAAGAACGGTGTCAAAAACAGCAAAAGCTGCATTGTAATTGTGCTGAATACGGTTACTTCGAAAAAAAGTGAAAGAAGAAAGAGTGGAATGTTATACGGACCATTTGCAAATATGTAGATAGATTTCGCCAGCACATGCATGAATTTCTCCGGGTCAACAAATACACAGTGTGTGCAAACAGTGAAAGTGTTTGTTATTTGTGCTTTTTCACTGAGGGAATTCTTAGCATTCGTAATCATAATCACCATCTTCTTCTATGATTGAAACAATTTCGTCTACTATTGGTTTGATATTTTTGGATTCTTTGAAGATTTCGTTTTGATGAACAATGGTTACAAACAGCTTGGTAAATACACGAGGGTTATTTTGTAAGAGTTATGCGAAATCTGAAAGTAAAGAAATCGCGGATGCTGTTAATTGTTGGTTCATTGAGCTAACAAGCAATCAGAACATTATTTATACAACGATTTTATTATTGAAAAGAAAAACGAAAAGAAAAACGACTGGATTATTCAATGCCATTCTAATTATTGAATTCAGCTGGTTACTTGACGAAAATCAAAGCAACACTGGTGTTCCTTCTTCCGAAACTACATGACACACCGCGTATTTCTGTAGATTTCATAGTAACAAGCCGCATACGGGTTAAGGCTAAGCAATTAAAAATGATTAGGTGGGTTTTCTTTTTGGCTCATTAAAATGAATTGTTCCACTGATGATATCAAAGATATGCATATCGATTAAGAATGAATGGTAAGAATGAATAACGTACAAATACATTAGTTCTAAACAAAACATTTCTTTGAGTACATGTGAGAAATAGCAGGAATTGAAATAACAGAAACTATGACAGAAACACGACTTTGTTCAAAATATTTTAGTATTTTGTTGATTCAACTTTTCGACTGTGCAGCAAAAAGCACTTCGTTATTTAATAAGGGAACTTAAATCATTTATTGGGAAACTCAAACCAGAAAATAAAATTGAGTAATTCAGTTAAAACTGGAAGATTTGGGATAAAAATATTTACAACATACATTTTAAAAAGACCATATAAATAACGACTTAAAATAACTAAAAAAAAGGACGCATACCACTCGTAATCAAATATTAAAGAACGAAATTTGTTGCTCAACTTCACCACAAATCCACACAAAAAGCATAAATATGAAAAGTTAGTTTAAAAAATACACAAAGACACTTTTAATAGTTGAGAAACGTGTTACTTAACTCAGAAATGGTGGTCAGAGGAAGAGCGTGTCATGAGCAAGATAGCTTAAATACGCCTGATATTCAATTTCATACATGATTTCTATAAGTGATCAATAAACAAAAATACAACAATCTATTATAGATAATGAGTTTAAACGCTCATAGTGACTTATCGGACATAATATGTCATGTAGAATTTCTGGACTCTAACCAACTGGAATTCGTTTTCATGCACACCGCTTAAAAGATATTGCAAATGAAATGCAAAAAAATCTCGATTTAATGTAAGCTTGGATAAGCCTTCACTGAAATGCATATTTTTTGCTCTTTTTAGAACGTTTCGTCTTCACCTTTTCCACAAGACTGTCTCCTCGATCAAGTAACATGCGATTCTTTGTATCATCTCGGTTAGTGGTTGATTGACGCTTGTACGTTCCCTTCCCAATAGATCTTAAATACAAAAATCACACTCTATGAGTATCGTCGTATTTGTCTGCTTATATAAGAGCTTTGTCACTTGCCATAAATATTACTATGTTTTTATCAGATAAAGATAAGAAATGTATAGGCTTCTTTTTTTTCCAATAAAAATCTTGTTTTATGGATAAAAAAAATCCACTAAATGACTGATTGAGTGCATTCACTATGTGGAAATTTCTAAGAAAAAATCGAAAAAAATAAAATTAAAAAAGAACAGTTTACAATTACAAGAGCAGACATGAAAGAGAATGAAGAATTGATAGCTTTCACTGCATTGACATCATAACACTTACGATTCGTAGTTGTGTTTGTTTAACGACACAACACCTATGTCTTGTTCATTCAACTGATCCTCGAATCCGCTTTCTTCCTCACTGTCACCATCATCATCATGTTCATCATATTCTCGATTACTATCTGTTTGCTTATATCGATTCAGTAGATTATTTGCACCCTATAATGAATAATGATGGAGGTAATTCGCATAAATATTTTTTTTTTGAAAAATATTCTTATCAATAGTGCATGCTTATGAAATTTATAGAAGATAAATTTTTGGCAATGAGCAATTTTCGTGGTACGGCTCACGCAATCGACTTCATGTCTCGATGATTCAATTCGAATCTGGACTGTACAATGAAACATCATAAGCAACTTCAAGCCAGTTCTTTTTATACTACTAGATAATTCTTACAGCAGTCACTAAACCTACAGATATCGATGGTCTAATTTATTTCAGAAACGAATCGAGTCCTATTTTTCGTAACGATACCACCTCTCCCACCACCACGCTACTACCATCATTAACCCTATCGACGAAATCCGATAGAAACTTATTATGATCTTTTCCGCATATGTTACGACTTGAAAATAAAGATTACCTTATATTTCGACTTCAAAAGTGACAGCCGCGGCTCAGCTCGATATGTGGGAGGACAATGCTTCCTTCTACACTCACGTTCCGGGGCAACATTAGTTACAAAGAATCTAAGGCTCACATAAAGACCAATTTGAGGAACTATGATGAACGGGATATTTCTCACCGATTCGTATGTGATTTTTGCTTTTTATTACGACGTTCTTTAACAGCATCTGATTTGCTCGCAATCTCGTCTTCAGATTCGTAGGCTTCTATTTCAAGAAAACGACCTTGATCGTCAGAATTCTGGAAAAAAAAAAGAAGAAAAACGAATAGACTACTCAATAGAATCGTATTGGTAATAAACTCGTGATTTGTCACCTGTGTGGTGTCCACTTCCTTTCTTTCAAATTCAGCTTCAGCTTCATCTTCATTCTTAAAATCACCTAGTTTAACAATCATCACCTTTGCGTTGATCGTTTCTCATAATAACAATATAGTAAGAATCATATTGGATGTGTAATTTTAAAGATACAAAGCCAAACATCGCACTCATTTATGACCGACCATATTATTAGTCTGTACTGTAACTCTATAATGAAAATGTAAGCGAAATAATCTACACGGATTTGGAGTTCTATTGGTGAAAACGCTTATTCTACGATCCCACTTTTGGCGACATCAAAACTGGAATCGGCTGTAGATTCTTACAGAGTAAAAAGAAACAAACAATGTAACCGACTTTTCGGATTGATCATGAAGAAGATGATTTGTATTGAGTCACACATAAGGAATCATACATTTATTTCTCTCGTCCTATCTTTTCCAATTAATTAATGCCACTTCAAAATTGTTCATTTCATACAGCATAATCGCATAAGGTCTACTTCATATCGAATTCTTTCTTTAGCTCCACAAAATGGACCTATGTATTTCTTCAGCGAGCTTTTGAGAATATACCGTAATCGATAACATCGATGAGGAATACAGCTTATTTACTCAGCACCTACTTATAAGCTCCAAAATTCAAAAAATAGTTTGTTTTTTGAATCTCTCGATCTGGCACGTTAACACAGAATAGCAAAACGGTATACGCGCAAGCTTGAAAATTGGAAAGTGCAATGCCAACGTTACATTTAAAAAATTAAGGTTTTAAAATAAATACTGAAGCAAGTATAGTTGGAATAGTCACTAACGACGCTCACTAGTGCTTGATAAACTATATGATCAAAATGATGGTGCTTTGCCGGCTGATGCAGTTCTCTCTGCTTCAGGTTTATTTCGGTCTCATCTCTAACCATGCTTGTCTTTCTCTCCATAAGATTATCAAAGATTAGTTTCCTCGATAATATTGTTGCTGAAATCCAACGGTTCTTTTGCCCCGCTCAATAGGTCTGTTTTGCATCGCCTACAAGTTTTTTTTGCACAAGTCATTACCAACATGATTACCAAACACACATAATAAACAACAATGCAAATAACTTTAGTTCTGAAAAAGGATTAGTATCATTAGTAATATTCGGACAACAAGAGAACTCATAGTTCCACAGATGCATAACAACAGGCGTTCTAATTAGTACAATATACATTGTACAGGAATACCTTGTCTCGATGGTAGGACTTCGTTACAAAGGTCTTAGAAAAAGAACATGGTGCTCTACGTTTCTTCAGATTTTTTGAAAAGGTCTTATCGAAATACCTACAGATTTAGGCAATCATCAGCGCAAACAAAAATGGCAATCGTCGTTATTATGGTCATTTGCAGGATCAAATTGTTTCTTCAAGCTTTCTTAAAAACCCAAAATCTTAAATGTAGTTTGACTTACTGCCTCGGCATTGTTGTCCTTACTAACTCGTTCTTTGACCTGTATATTCTTTTTTTCAGGACGTTCGAAGTTTCCATCTTCTTCAGTTAAATAAGTGTCTTTTCGATCCTGCAGTTCTAAATGATTTTGCACTGCAAAGAAGAAGAAATTGTAAAAACCAGACAGTTTTGAAAATTGTGTGTTGTGTCGCAAATCTGAATGCGATGAAAATTGATATCCGCTTTCCTTTCCTTTTTTTTTCGTAAAGTACAATTGCATTGCAAATTAAAAAGTCAGTTTTGAAAGATAGTAAGGCTTTTCAATGATGCTGATTTAATATCGATGACGTCATAGTCTTACGGTTTTGCCTAGCAAATATCGCTGTTATCCAAAAATTCTATGTGGGATTAGACCATTGCCCCTATGCAGAACTAGATTCCCCTTGGCGAAAAATTTTTTTTGCACGCAAAGGAGAGAAAGCTGCAATTTTCAGAAAATGAAATCTCTAAACTAAAACGAATCGAGGTTTATAGAAGTCTTCAGTCAGCTTTTGGAAAGATATCGTCAGTTACAATATCGATGAAGAATATGACCGGCTAATTCAGTACCGCGAAAGCACAAAAGTGCCGAGTATTTTAAAAGTACTAACAAGAACATCTGGCTAAAAACTCTTCAACACATACGCCTAAGTGAATTCGCAAAAGCCGCAAGCAATAAGCGACTAAAGTCCGAAGCTGCGAAATGTCGATAGAGAAACGATTAGAAAAAGCTTTAAAGAGATAAGAGCAGAAGTGGTGAATAAAACCCGTAGATTCTTTATCAATAACAAGACCAAGATGATTGTTCTCCGTCCCCAAACGGAACAATTCACAGATGCAGAAAAAGCAGTGAAGAAAATTATCTACAACTTCTATTAGACCTCTTTTAGAGCCACTTTCGTTTACCATCATGTAGGAAGAGAAAAGACGGGTAGAAAACCAGCAAGATCATTATGCTGTAAATAAAAGGAGACGTTGACGACATTGGCAATTATAGCCCAAGCTGCCCATTCTCTGGTGTATATACTTTTTACATGAGTCATTTTTAACAGCATTGGCAAAACAATAGATGAAGAATAATGGTGTGATCAAACAGGATTCCTGCTAAAAATGATTTAGCACGACCAACCACATTGACACAATCACAAAACTAATATCAATCACAAGAGTATCACAAGAGTATAAGAAACCACTCTATCCCAACTAATCGATCTTGAAAACGTATCTACCTTAGAAGCAGCCACTCTTAAGAATATCATACGAATATCAGTATGGAATAATATAGGACCGAAAATTGACGGTCGGGAATTTCACCATCTTCGCTTTGCCGATGACATCGCATTCATTATAGCAAACATTGAACAAATGAAAGAATGCTAGCCGACTTCGAGAGTACTTATGTAGAGAATGGTCTTAAGTTAAACCCCATGAAGACGATGTTCATGAGGAGCAGATACGTTGCTGATGCCCCATTTACGCTTGACGGAAAGAGCAGAATGCTCAGTTTATGTGTATTTAGATCGTGGTATTAATATGATAAAGAAGGACCGCAAGAGCATAGCAGAAGGGAACCAGTGGCTTGATGTATACATAAGAACATCAAAGGCGTAGTGAACAGGAAAAAGAAGACATAACTCTGTGCCCACCTTTTTCACACGAAGGTTTTTATTGCCTTAACGTATGCTTTGAAAATTGAACACTACGAAACCAGTATGAAGGACAATTGAGCGCAATACAACGCTCTACTGGATGTTGTTTGGCGTTTCTCATACCACACAAGTGAAAGAGAGAATACGGAGTTTCGACCTCGGTCAAACAGAAATTATTTCGATCAAATATCAGAAACGCAGCGGTACACACCAAGCCTTCAAAGATTAGGTAGACCGAACACTTGATGCGAATAAATGACCGGTGAACACGAACTGTGAATGATTAAATTCCGCTGGACATCGAACGCAGTGCAGGAAGACCACCAGCTCGATGGTATGAACTTTTTACAATGGCTCTAGAAAAGGAACACGATGCTTAACGAATTCCTATAGTGAAAAGAACTCGTTGAACTACTTTCGCGCGTGATAGGGAAAAATCGAAGCTTTACTAGCTTCCGCTCGACACTATGGATGACCAGTTGGAATCCAGATGTGTCAAATTTGCCGAAACGTTTTCACCGTGTCCATTATAATTTTAGACACGTAAGCATATGTTCATTTACTGCATGCTCGGCTCTCTATTTTTATCGCTAAACGTGTACATACTGATGTAGCAAAATAATTAGAACAAAGCTGATTCACATTCAACAAAAAATGATACAGGAAAATGTAAAAGCTTATTAAAAGTGTATGGTTTCAACACAATTCTCGATAGGACATACAGAAAACGGTCCAAGAAATTTGAAACGGGTGTTTCCACCTTTCTGATAAGCATCGTTCTGGGCGACAGTCTTTTCGCGATCGACGACGATGCTGTTAAAAATATGTTAGAACGAAATCTTTTTCTAACAACATCGAAAATCGCAAAAACAGTTAATTCAACTTAGCAATCCATTTTGATAATATTCGTTGGATAGGCTTAGTGTGGACATATTCAAGATGAGCATCACATGAGCTAAGTTAGAATTCCCATAAACAAGTCGTCATATCCAATTTTTCTCATCAAAAAATGATACTCAAGTTGTTTCCATGTTGACAAGAAAATAATAAGGACAATTACATTATTCAACATAGTTCGCTAAAGGTAAGGAAAAAAATCAGTGAGACCCGCCTTTGCGTCTTGAATCAAACTAAGGGTCCTTGTTCGATTGGATGACGGACCTCACAAGTCTGGGAGCAGTCGCGAACTTGCGTGCAATGGTTTGGGTCTGTACACTTCCACCTCTGCGATACGCACCCCCAAATCAGCATCATAGGGAAGTAAATTATAGAAGTTGAAAGCAATAAAGCAAATCATAGTTAGTATAAAAAATAAATACTTATCACAGAGAGGCATCGTTATTACATATTGTTATATACCATTGTCGAATCAAAAAATTTGTGTTAAAATCGATCAATTTAACGAACATGCGCGCAAGTATTACCACCAAGAATTTAGCAATTATGTTAAGACAGGCATAACATGAGATTATATGAAGGAAAAGTAGAGCAGAGCCTCACCTTTACTGATTGTTGAATTCGCTGGTAATTATTTTCCACTTTTTGCCTTAAGCTTGCGAATAATTGATCTTCTAAACGTGAGTCGGTGTACTTATCAATGGCATCTTAAACGAAAAATAAAAGGAAAATTTCGAAAAATATTGAAAAGCTATGAATAAGCATGTAAACTTGAGTAACAGTTTGTGGATTCCATTAAGCGTTCAACTTAATCATCACTCATGGAGCTTTTTCAGGTCCATACAGATGATTTTATTAACAATGTTCTAACTTTGGAGAGGCGGACATGGCTTGCATGAATGTTAACAAATTTACTGCAACTTCTACGCTTACGCTGGGTGCCTCAATTTCATTCCTTATGCTAAAGCAATTTAGAACGAAAATTACTATTTTAAGACACATAATTAAAATGTAGGAGATGAAAGACTATATTAGATAAGATTCATGAATATTTGACTTCTGTACATCTGAAGTATACGTAGCGACTTTGCCCGACTGACCAGTCCCATATTTTACATGGAGGACTTAAGAAAGTCATTCATCGTTAAGTTGATATCAAGTGAGTAGTGTGTATGTAGCACCACAAAAATGTGTCAGCCGCTTCTGCATTACATGTACATATTATATAGCCCGACTATATCACGGAGAAACCAATCAGAGAAGTTTGGTAAGCCATTGACAAAATGATATATAGCAGGAGAACAGTATTCAAAATCTGATCCGTACCTTCTTCAAGTGCTTCAAGAGATATGTCGTTCTCATGCACTTCGTCATCGCTAAAATATAAGTCAGTAAATGATTAGTAATGAGTAAAATGAACAACACGATTAGAAAAAATTCGTGTTCGCATTGTTAAACAGACGAATCTTAACTAAAATCGTTCTATTTACCTTGAACGTGTGTGGTGTTTCGGAGGATGCGACGAAATATCACGCATATCAGCTGCTTTTTTACCATTATCATTACGAGTACCTAAAAAGATGTTAAAAGCTTATATTTAATCGTTACCTATGATGAATTTGAGCGTATCGATGCTACCATCTTAAAACAAAACAAATCTTATAAGTAATCAATATCTTGAACAATCGATTTCGTTTAACAACAGCGATTGAATGTCTTGCGTCTTTGGAAAAATTCTCAGCAACACCTTGATCATTTATTATTATTTATTAAAACAAGAAAGTATATAAAAAATAAAATATGAACACATGTTCACAGTACGTATTTCAATTTGCTCTAACTATTCAGTAAAGCAATATAGAACCCCTACTAATAATAATCGCTCTATAAATCGCACAGATTGAAGGCATAAAATATGTGTAGAAACGATCAGGATATGTTGACTGATTTTAAGGACAAAATTCAGACATACTGTGTGAATCTACAGGAAGTTCTTTTGATGAAAATATTGTGTAAAGTCCAGAGCATAAGAATAGAAAAACAAACAGCACAGCCCATGTACGTGCACCTCCCTAAACAATAACTCATTTGTTATTGATAAGCGTTCAAGATTCATTAGTAAATATTAAATATGGAAGGAGTAGACTAATCGGAAGTACTTATCTTTGTAACACTATAGTCAATCCTAGATACAGGTGCAAGCGCTACAGTCATTGGATGTGGGCCAGGGCCAACTGAAACATAAAAGACTCAATACTGATTTCGTGTACTGCTCAACACATCAAAATATATATTCAAGAAACCCTGAAGTTAAAAGATATCCGATTTCGAAAGGTTTTAGTAAAAAAAGTCATTGAAAATTGCTAAACTAATCAATAAATATGGAAGCAATGAGTGAATTAGTATGAACACATTAATGAATAATTGCTCTTCGTTGAAAATCTGCGAAGCGTTTGAATATGTTGAGGGACCAGGTCGTATGACTCTTTCAAAAACACCAGTCGTAACTTAATGTTCTATATTCTCGTTTCTATGATTCAATCCTTACGACGTATCTAATTAGAATGAAGTGTTATACAATTGAAATCTAGAAAGTATCCTTACAATGTCACATCAGTTCTTTATTATTGATAAAGTTCATTTCCTTTAATTTTTACAACGTTGATTAGGCTGTGTTAAAGCGAAGATAAGAGGAAGTATACTTAGGCGAATCAGTTATTTTGGCCGGTAGTGTGTAATCTACTATGCGATCGAAACTTTACACTATCATAATCTGACTGCATAGAGAATAAACTAACCTAAAAAATTCATGGGAATCTTTTGAAATATTGCCATCTATCAGAGCCATTTTTATCTATATTCTGTCAAATATGATTTGTTATAATGATTTTGTTCTTATATTACTAGTGATGATGAGTTAGTTACAAAATTTAGCACCTCAGGAGGGACATTCCAGGTTTTTCTTTTTTTTTCAATTTTTCTTCTTCTACTCTTTCATTTTTTTTTCATTTACTTCACTTTTAGTTTTATTTTTTCGTTTTAATCACCATGATTAGGGATATAAGAACATTGTCATCTATCATATTACAATATCCTCATATAAAAAATGAAAGATCTTAGTGAGTAAATAAGTGTGAAGGAAATGATTGTAAAATAAGGTATGGACAAAAAATATTTTGAACTTTTGAAGCTGAGTACGACAAAATTTAACGTTAGCAATTGGTAAATGGATAACGATAACAATGCAAAATCATAGGAAAGCTCGAAAAAAAAAACTAATAAATGTTAATGTGTTTAATCTGATAACAATTTTATATAACGTTTTCTCATCGTGATCTCTTGGATGAAGAAGAGCGGTATAAAACAATGCTATGATAGGGAATTTCTTAGAATGAAATACTTCTCAAAGAAGTAAATGATGTGAAGCTAATAGGACCCGCACGCAACGTAACAAAACGGAACGTACCGCTGGATCCTTGTCGTCGAAACGGCGGTCTAGGCGTTGGTATGCTGCCACCATTTTGTTTTGATGCCATCGGGAAAACGTCTAGAGGATTAGCTGGTGTTGTTAAAACAAAGTTAGTTTCCTTGATGGCGAACTTTATGTGGAAAGGATAATGTTGCAGAGAAACTATGACGACGTAAGTAATATGTTGTCTGTTAATCGCTACGGCTTTTGACGTTCGCTCGCTGCAAGAACATACCGCGCTGCAAATCAATGCGAGAAACAAGAACGTGAGTCTGTAAAAACGTGTATGAGTATAACCACGACAGCGTAATGCTATTGACGACTACATATAACGAGAAGTGAAGGCGATGCAAATTCGACGAAAAATGATTGCGTTGAAATTTTGAGAGGGAAACATTACTTAATATTGTGAATTGTTATTTAATCCTAAATTGAGGTTACTATACAGCATTTCAACCGTTTTAAAAACGTCATTAATCATTAAGCAACATTAATAACGTCATTAATCAACATTAATCATCATTAAGCAACAGAGAAGCATTTGGTAATATGCAAAGAAAACTTGAAAGGTCAAGTGATTACATTAAGTATTGTGAATAAATGCCATTGAGTTTTTTAGTGCGAGAATGAAAGAAATATCATCCAAAAGTTCTGTGAAATGAAATGGTTACGCTGATACTTCAACTACAATAAAATAATTACATTTTTGAAATCTAAAGGTCCCGTATCGTTTGACACAATACTTTTGCATATTCATTGAAAGAAAACAATTCACGTAAAACCATATATAATGGTAGAAATATTACATATGAACAAGAGAAGAGAAGAAATGAAGATATAAAAAAAGAGGTCAAATCTTCTGTGCTTTTAAAGAGGTAAAGTCAAAAAGATGCGACATTACTACAATTATGCAATAAAGTAAGCATGAGTTAGTTTACCTTTTATGCACTAAAATTTATTGTGTAATATTGCTTTTGTCACGACAAGGTTCAATTTACATTAAATTATGCATGATAGAACTTCATTCTATCCTCCAAGAGATTGCCAGTGTAAATGTACAAAAAAAACCGTTGACGTTTTGTTTATTTAGCAGTATCGATTGAGGATAATCAAGCTGTTACTTACTGTTAATCAGCCTGTTTATTAGTGCCATGTAACTGTAAGAAAAATCATAATTTAAAAAAAAATATAAATACACGTATCTGCAATCTCCAATATCGAATGATATCTACTCAATACATAGAAGACATACAAAACTGCGCATTATAACGACAATCGTAGTTGTAGAGCAGAGCAGCAAGTGATTTGGTTTGTTAGAGTTCGAGCGGTATTACATCAACCAACAGAAGCAAAAGCTTTGCTGTGGATGAGTGTGCGAGACAGCGGTATCGGTCGATAGTAATGGAGATTAGCAATATGAACTAGGAATGCCCATGCTGTCGGAACAGAAAATTGCAGCCTGGTGCATTTGTATTTGTAGACGATAAAATGTTTGATTTTTGTAAATATATTTTATCAATCAAATCAGTTTAAGAATGTTTAGACGAAAATTCAATACAATATTTTCACGTTTTTTCTGAATTCATAGATCATCGGTATGAATCATACTTCTTCTAAATGGATATTTTTAATAAGTGAACGCTTTTATAGTAATTAAGATAAAGACATATACAACTTACAAACTTTGCTGTTGCAACTTCAAACTTGAACTCTGATTTGAGGAAGTTAATGTCGATATTGTGTTTAATACGAAACGGAGTTATCAATGCATGAAAAACAGTGAGAATGACACTGAGTTTAACTTCCATTGCTTCTTTGTCAAAGTTCGCCAGCCAATCAACTAGTTTCGTTTGGAGATTCAACTACAATAGCTAATGGCCTCTCATCATCATTTTACCAAAGAATAATACTCTCTTTTACAGCTCTTCAATTTTATCGTTATAGCTCAATCAACATTTGAGCAGTTTAGCTTCACATTCTTGAACTACTGTGAATTCGTTAGTTTTATGTTTTAAAATGATACCACAACTTTTTAATCAATAATCTTGGAGTACATAATAAGCGATTTTACATACAATTACAGACATGTTATGAGGTATGTTTGACTTTCGCACTGAATTGTCATCATTATTCGAAGACTATGTGGTCTGCCTTCTACGTTACTAGCCAGAATCAATTTGTTTTTGTTGTTCAGATGAATTTGGATTTACATTGATTTGAAACCAATAATATTAATGTTATTATGAAAGCTATTGTTTTTACATAAAAATGCAAATTATTTGAACGAATTTCTTTGTGTTCTTTACTATTTAGAAAGCGCGAAATTTTATAACACTGAGAATGAAATTTTGGTTACTTTCCTTGTATCAATAAACAAAAAGCTAAGAAATCTGAAAATAAGAGGAATTTTTACGTTCATTTCTTGGCACGGTATCTCGGTATCCAATACAACATAAGAAGATTCGGCAATTCAATTCATGTTCAATCAACACCGAACCGTTAAGACATTGTTTCAACATCACGAACTCACCGCCCCACAGGCCTGGTTACTGTATGCGTTACATTCAAAATCTGTATTACACACGTGTTTCAACTTTTGTATCAAACTGTTTGTTGTCTCAATATATAATATAATATCAATATTTTATATATCTCAATATGTTGCTAATGCTGGTCTCTATATATCATTCTTTCTGTCTTTTTTATTTGGCCGAATAATGTTACTTGAACACTTGAATTCTCAATGATAATCCATGAATTCTTGATTTATCGAAAAATCTTTAATCTTTAATCTTGATATACTCATATGATGTTCAAATAAAGGTTCAATTACACAATTTTGAGATCTGGTGGTCGACATTCAACTGGCTGCCACTTTCTGCTTTCGATAATAACACACCCACTCAGTTCTATGATCATTTGCAACATTTTCGCTATCGAAAAACGAAATCACAATTTAGTTATCCAAGGTTGGGATGGATCTCACTCGACTGCAGCGTCCACCCCTTTTACAATTGATACCAGTTTCAACTTTTAACAGTTGTAATCTAAGAAGTCATTGATTGTACAGTTGATCTGCGAATTTACAGTGACTACCGGTGTTTTAAATTAGTGTTCTTTTACCTTAAAATGGGTATGACATCAATTTACCGATTTAGAAAAAAGGTTTAGAATGGTGCATCAAAGCAATTACTTCATATGTACTATTGTATCACCCCTGAATTCAGCACTGTATAGGCTTTAGTGTAATAATGATACAAAGAAATGGAAACAAAAAAACTCATATTTCACTAGTAATTTTCATATCTTCAAGTTGGTAGAGTTTGGTTGAATGCGACTACATCCTATAGAATGGCTGAAACCCCTGCTCCTCCCATCACTGTGCAATGAGCCGCTATTTATAATTTTACCAATACAAGTTACTGCTCATATAGAATGAAAACATTCCCACGAATATTTTGTTTGGAATTCATAACATTTTTGCATAATCTGCAGTCTATTACTGCATAGTTTTTATTACTGCATAGTACCTTTTTCGATGTAATCCACAAAAAAATGAAAATGAAAAAATCAGTCAAAATGAAAATTTAATAAATGCCGTCCATCAATACGTATGTAGCAATTCTTGCTACACGCCCTCTATTCATCAATAATGAACCGACATTCGATGTAGTGATGATAATTCATTACATATCATTCTTACCACCCTGATTGGATGAAGGTGTGAAACTATACTAGCCTTTCATCCAGACGTTTATTATTCACTTGCTTGATTGTGATTTTGATCAAAATTTCAACGGATCACATCTATCTTCACTTTCTATCAGGAAGGAACTGCTTGCATTCACTCTTACCAACACTCTTAAATTCGTATCGCCATCGATACCGTAATTTGTATTCTTTCTTTACATATAACAAGAATTTATTGTTCAAATTTGAGGTACATCAATTAACTTTGGGATGAACCATACGGCTACCGAACTCGAGTCAACATATGGTGCGTTGGTGGGATTGATAAATCGACAAGAAGAAAAGTCCCGCGTGCCAAACCTATAAAAACTAATCAACGCTCAGCATTCAACAGCTTCCAGTCAGAGAAATCGACTAATGAATTAGCACGTCTTTTCCGAGAGTTATATTCTGAATTCATTTTTCTATTATCTCTTACTTTATTAACGAATTATGGTGGCTATTCTTTCCGCACATAAAACCGAAGTAACGTAAGCCGAAAACAGGCTCGTGAGTATCATAGAATAAAAAAGGGACATAATAAGTATGTACACGAAGATACCTCCCACAGAGTGGAAACGATAAGAAATAAATGTGATGATGAAGAGAGTAATTCAGTGTGGAGTGCATGGGTTCCAAACGACGGTCAAAGACTACTGCAGATAGCATAGAGCAAAAACTAAGAAATTCTCCCGATATTATATTGAAAGCTGATGACACTTTTTAGAGAATATGCAATCTGATAAACGATGGATAAAAATTTTTTTCTATATTATAAGAAATGATTGTGGATTTAGAATAAACACAATCAACTGACCTTGCGTCGGTCGAAAAATATTTAAACAACTTGCGTAGCACAAAAGAAATTCGAAGTACACAGTACGAAACACTGAATAAACGCATCATGAGTACAGAAATAATTCAAGAAAATAAAAAGATAAATAAAAAAATAATGAAAAATAATGAAAAAACAGATAAGAGAAAGTTAACGCATCAAAACCAAATAGGAGCTCTACTGATGAAATACAAATTGGGGCTAAGACAGAGAATATTTCCGAATCAATGACAAATAAGCAAGTATTCAGAGAAGAGTCAAATAGATTCAGACAGATCGTTGTCGTCCATGTTAGTGGTCTTTTGTATACGTAGCGACACTGGTGCGGCCCATTCTGCTATCCTGAAATCGTTGGCAGCTGCGGATACAGCTTTCTGACGATTGCCTAGATCAAGTCCTCCATCTTGCAGATGGTCGCCCCGATGTACGTTCTCATTCTCTTGGGTACCATTTTACATTTTTTAATCCATCTGTCGTCTTCTCTTCTCATTATATGACAAGCTCATCTATGTTTCGCTTTTGACGCGTATTCCTCTGAGTCTTGCAAACTAAAAAAAACTAAAAAAAAAAGTCAGTATTGCGGAGTCCGGCTTCATGTTGTGTTTGCCGGTTACATTTTAAAAGACATTAGTCAAGCACTCTATGAGTAGTTCGTGGAAGGTTCGACGTAGTTAAGATATCAAACAAATCTCGGATGCGTAACAAGCGATAGGAGAAATGTGGAGTCGAAAAGGTGAACATGCTGCGACTCTCCTTCTTCAACTAAATTAATCTCTGATATCGTTCCCTATATCCATAGATCGCCCAAGGCATACATGAAATTCGGATTATTTGCTTTGAAAACCATCAGTTTAGGTTTTACTTTCATTACACCATGAAGCCTTCATTAACTAGGCCTTATTCTTACTACTATCCTCTTTCCAATTTCGTTCAATTCATTCAACACCATTCCTGCTTCTTCTGTACTTTTTAAGACAAAATATTGTCTGCAAAACGAAGGTTTGATAAGAATTTTTCAGCGATACGAATGCAACTTCTGTCCACAATCTAACGACATCATTATCCATTGCAAGGTGGCAGTGAACAGCTTAGGCCCGATAGGATCGCCTTAGTTGAATTCCTTTCCCGATCAGGATAGCAAGGGTCCGAGCGAGAAGCTGCATTTCCGCTGTGCGATTCTGATAATAGCCGTCAAGGATTTTCGCATATGATAATTCCACTCATTGATCGACAAGCGCTGACTTCACAGATTTCATTTCAATGCACTACAATGCTTCTACGTAGTGAACGGAGCTTAGTGCACCTATATAACCTTTGCTACCGTCTGCATGTGGTACATAAAACAGAATCTCTCACGAAATCGTTCTTATTCTACAGTTTGAGACTCATGTTTTTGCCATGCGCATCCGTGTAATCTTTGTGAAGTGCTTGTGAAGTACACTCAACAAGCAAATCGGACGGTCGTTTTGAACCTCTTTTCGGTCTTTCTTTTTGTGCAGAAGTAGCGTAGCGCGAAGTTCTCCACTGATCTGTTATCCCTATGTCCATTTGAAAATATCTTGTCATATGGTGTTCAAGAGTTTTGTAGCCACCGGACCGAAGGAAGTCAAGATTTGTGTCATGCAGCTTAGGATCTGCTACTCTCCATGTTTTCCATCGCAGTTCGAACTTCAGCGGGAAGAATGGGTGTTGCTTTACTTCAGAAGGTTATTTTAGGGTCTGCCACCATAGTAGAAAAAAGATTGGTGCAGAACTTTTTCGTTAAAAATTCCATGTAATGGCGGAAAATAATCGATATCTCGTCCACAGCAAAGCTGACAGAAGAGCACGGTAATCACGATGGTCACGACGACAATAATTCGTTTTTGAGCTGCCGGCCGTGTCACACTTGGATTTATCATCAGCCTCCTTCAAGTTTCGAATACTTCCTTGATTGTCGCTGGAATACGTCGTGATCTTAATAAGTGGACTGAAGCATATTGGGCATATTGTTGCAGCCTTTTCACTAGAAACTCATAGTTTAGTGTCTTTTTTCATCTTCCAGTCATATATGGAAAACAGATCTTTGGGAATATTTTCTTCAAAAACGACTTCTTTTTCTTCTTTTTTTGCGATGGCAAATTTTCTTCTTTAACTTTCCGTCAAAGCGAATCTTCGCATGTAGAAGGTAGTGATCAGATCCAATGCAGAAAGGTGGTACTGTCAACGTATAAGCAGACACCATCTTCTGTCAGTGAGAGTATGATGAATATCTGCATGGGTCGTTCCGTTTGGCGACTCCCACATCCATGGGCAGTGTTCTTTCTTCACAAAGAGTCTCCATGAAAAAGACGTGCTGTAGACAAGAATGCCGCAAGACGTTCTCCATTCTCGTTCTGATTTTCTAATCCAAACTTTCCGATCATAGAGTGCTTTGTTAATCATTCTTATTCTTCCGCTACGACTCATCTATTTTCTGCAGAAAATTTGTGGAAAGAGCTCTCCATTAGAATAATCTTTCTTAACTGATTGTAAAATCCGTCTGATTCGAGCCCATCTGTTGTACTAGTTGACGAATAGCAATTAGTAATACTGATTTTAGTTTATTTTCCAAGATTCTACGTAGAATTTAATACGTTCTAAAAATTAAAGATGAACACAGAGATCGGCGTTCGAGTGAGTTTGTTTCGCAATTGTATATACAGAGCAGTAGTTTTCCTTGGCGTGTCGTGGGCAGGTTCGTCAAATTCTTTTCTATTGACTTCACTTTCGGTTTGAGATTTGATTAACTTCTAACAATTGTTGCACCTCATGACGTCAAAAGCGGCAAAGCTTAACATATGGTGTATTGAGAGCAAAACCTTTCTCAAGTATTCTCATGGTCTTTGCCACAGACATTCACCGGCTTCTATGGATCAGGGGCATGCGCGTACTTGTGACTTTATTGCATCAATACGGTGTCGATTCTTGATTGGTTTGTTCTTGGCTAGGTTTCAATATCGAAATAGAAAACCTGGGAATACCTCTTAGCCATGTTGATGCGGTAAACTATTCGTGTGGAAAGCAGTGAAGCAGTCTTACGCAAACAAAATGCAACTGTCGGTAGAGTTAGTCGAGCCCATCGTGCATGGATGATCAGAATACTGCTGGTACTCTTGATTTATCAAACACTCAAAATAGTGCAAAGTGCACGACAATCAAATGATTTCCAACAACTTCTCTGAGAGAAGACTACCACCTAGGTCGCACAATCCAGCTTCAATGCAAATGTAATGCAATTCCATGGTAATTGTAGTAAAGTATGTAAATATATAACCAGAGATAGATGGTATCTACATATATATCGCCTTTGCCTGCCACTTTGTTTTATTGTGGCTTGAACCACAACATAGATAATTAAACCTTCAATAATAACAAAAATAATTGAGACAATCATTAATATACATGCAGAAGATGAAGAAAGTTAACTAACAATATTATGAAAGCACGATATATATTCACTTATAATATACACCCAGAAGTATATTCAGATAAGTAAAGCATTCAGTAATCTCATAACAAGGGCGAATCGGTAGCAGACCAGCCAAGAAATCTGTAGATGTGGATGCGAATTCCGTCTGAGATTTTGAGTTTTGTTACTGAACATTGTGGGGATATGACAGAAACAATGATAGGGCCTTAATCTAATCAATGTACGAGTGAACACGATAGATAAATTTGACATATCACTTGACGTAATCGAAAAGATCACCTTCAACCTACCATAGTTGATAGCGAATGAAAATACTACGAGAGATCATTCAAATTAATTCAAATTTACCAACTCATAGAGCATTTTGAGATAAACTTAGATAAGCTTTAGCACTGATCAATCCCTACTGCGGGATGACCCCATTCATTCGTGTACAACGTGATATAGGAGAGGTGACTGAATGCGATACTGGTCCATATAGTAACTTGAGTTGACCATTCTTCACCAAGTCAGGGCTATTTATTTTACCCAGATGTATCTCGCACAAATTTACCAATTTTGAAGGATTGGAAGGCTTGTTATGCGACGAATCAGGTTAGCGCCGTATCATGTCACTGTGGCACCACCGCCACTGCGTCACGCAAATTATTTTCTTTTATTGAACAATTGAACAATCATTAGGATCACTACATCCTGCGCTCATAGTGACACTGTGGAATAAACGTTTGGGCCACTCAGTATGCATTATTCACTCCTACATGACTGACGTTAATGAATAGCATCTACTAATGTTTCTCGGCAGGGAAAAATGCAAAGCTATTGTTCTTGAGAAATCTAATAAAGTAGGAAGCCATTGACATAGATTTTCCTTAAATGTGGCACTGAGATTTATACAATTTTTCTTCCACCTCTTCACGACTACGCATCTCAAACATGAAACTTCCACAGCGATTTTATTTGCTGAAATCACATGGTAAACATCCGACCCAGTCCCAAAACGAATAACACCGACACGTCAACACACGATTCCGTAGAATCGCATGTATAACGCTGATCAAATTATGGAAAAAATTTGATGCATGTATATAAGAATAGAACTACTAAAACTTATTGCAGTTAATAGAAAATAAAATGTGTGTATAATCTTTCAAATAAGTTCTTTTTGATAAACTACCACGATTTACTTCCCAATTATGATTCTTGTGCTTAATGTGCAACCACTAGATATAGTACGAAATCTTCATCCACACCAATTTCGGTCTTATCAGATGCATGAAGTAAATTTTCAAAATTAGTAATCATGATATCCTTCTAGGTGTAATTATCAGAAACAGAAATTGCCCAGGTGAAGCAAGAGATCTCAGTTCAAGTGGATGCAGTAGTTAACAGGAAGGAACGTACGACTTCAATACGTATAGAAAGATCTTACTGAATGAAAGTCCGGATTAGGTCAAATAGTTAAAACGTATAAATATTCCTTATGTTGTTTTTCTATAGATTAAATACTCTGTAGAACCAAATGACATTATTCGCAGTTAAAAATTTTTAATTCAAGGGTGAAAACCTAAGTAGCAATCGATGATGTTAGCTCGCTCTATTGCGAATATGTCATCGTTCGTTTCACCTTGTCATTGTATGTTTCACCTTGGGGTGCGTTTATTCGTTTACTTTTGCTTAACTGCTTTGATTTCATTGGTGTTCTGTTTACATCTCATATACATCGATAATGATTCTGGAACTTTTATCATTGGTCTTCATAATAATGCTCGTTGAATTTGTTTTTCATAGTTGCCGTTCTTTTTTTGAGTCGATTTGATAGTTACTTTGCAATTACCTTGAGTTAAAATCAATTTGTCTATTTTCATAGTTTTGGAAGCTTAGACTAAAATTTTGGAACACATTATCGGGAAACGATATTCGCTCAGGTACATTTGCCACTCTAGGACTTCAATGTTTAATTCTCTTTTTTCATTTTCTCTTCAATTTTTTTAAAAATTTTTTCGTGTAAAATATCATTGTTCAGTTATTGTCTTCCTTGCTGTGTATTGAGTTTCACGGTACTGTTTAACCATAGTGGAAGTAGGCATCGTTTGATAAACCGTGTTTCATACATATTTCTGCTTTCGTTTAGTATTCTTTTTTCGTTCAGCCTTAAGAATTGTTATTATAATTAAGCTCTCGTTTAACATTCTATGTCAGATTTTTTTAGGACGTTCATTAAGACGTGGCATGGCCAATGTCTAAATCTTTAGCTTCAATTAGTAGTGTTATCGTAACGTTTGGCCTTCTGATAATTGGAAATGGGATTTTTGCTTTCAATCATGAAGATGGCACTGTCACGGATGAGCATGTCGAAGCCCATCATTTAGAATCGGTATATTAGTTTATAACCGTTTTCTTTTTTACCTTTTATTGTTTTTTGGCAGAATATCGTTTGCTAAAATATTTTCACGCCTTTGTTGCTTACTATCAAGTTTCCTTTCGAAATTTCAGCGATATATTGTTTCTGTAAGTATCTAGTCTAACTTTTTCAATTATAAATTAGTATGATATTCGTACGTTGATCCATATCATGTTTGCTAATGTTTCCCCTTTCAGTCCTCACCTACATGTTGAATTACTGTTTCAGATTATAAAATCTTAGTTTTCGCAGAAAAAAAGCGAATAATTAAGGATGAGATCATTTTGGATAACTTTTTTGCTCAATATGTGGATTGAAATTTAATTTTGAGCATGAATTAGCATACAATACAGTTGCTTAGGAATTTAATGACTTTTTTAGGTTTCTGTAGTATCTGACGGTCCTTCTCATGGTGCTACACAGTGTGCTCATGATTCGGCATTGGCAGATGCCAACTATCTTTATGTGTGTTTTAATTGCTTTTTAGTCTTATTTTGAAATTCATACGTGAAACTAACGAACTCAAAGTTTTTGGACATATTCCTGTAACTCATTCTATTATTAAATTCTAGTCTTGTCAGGATTGTAGATTTCTACTATGGATGGCAAACTTCATGCACTCGATGCTATGAATGGTGGCAGAGAAGTGTGGAAAGCAGATTTTGATACCGAGCCCCTATTGTATGGTACGCTAAGTATGAAGCAGGTTATTTTTTTCCCGCATTACTCACTGTTTATCACGAATTGTTTTTGTCCTTCTAAATAGATGGATAGCCTATTCATTAATGATGCGGCATATAATCTTTTCACATCCAAAAAGTAAGTAAACTTTGGCATTCATCGATCCCTGTTGCGTTATGTGCCTACCCACTACTGTTCAGTATGATACTGTGGTGATGAATGTGACTGTGGTCTACATAGTGACATGAGCTGAGCAGTCTTAATCAATTGGGTACTATTTATCTTGCTCAGATTTCGTTTATACCAATGTATCAGCGGTTCTGTTAGACCTCAGTGAAGCCATGAGCCTGGTTCTGCTTCGCATATCACTGTAGGACCTCCATTCCAAGCACTTTGTTATTGAAAGAAATGACATGCAAATTAGTGAGACCACCTAAGAATTCATAATTCACAGCCAATACAATACTTTTTTACTCTACATTCGACGTAGTGTTGAATCTGCAGAAATTTTTTTCCACCATAATTTTCAATTTTTTTTGAGTTACTGCACAATTCAGCCAATACAAGTTGAAGGACGTATGTTCAAACTTGTTCCTGCTCTAGATGGTACGCTGTATATGTATTCATATGATGAAGGTCTTTTGGAACCAATACCAATTAACACAGATCTGCTACTTGAGGTGAATTACATGTTATTTCTAAACAATGCCTTTGGTTTGTTCTTTAACCGAATCTTCAGATATTCCTCTTTTATTATATTCTTTGTTTACATTTCATTGTAAAGTATAATCTCGTCCAGTCATTTATTTTACACACTCTGTGTTGTGCTAATCACCTTCCGTTTTATTAAACAACTTTTCCTGTAGGCTTCAATTCGTGTTGGTCATGACGCACTGGCTGGTGGACGTACTATTTCCACCACAGGTGTCGACCCTTTAACTGGAGAGGTTACATTTAAAAAGACTAGCATTCTCAATATTGCTTAGTGTTATGGTTTTTTCCAATTAGGTGCGTTACCACTGCTCATCTTCACATTGTGATACAATTTTGACGGAGCCTGTAACATCTACCCTTATATTTCGCCGAAGCACAAGCAAAGTTCGTGCGGTGGATGCTTTAAGCGGTAGCGAAAGGTTTGCGTGGTGTCTTGAAAATATGTTATCAGACAAGATATTTAGTTTTGTCCTTTTTTGTTACGCCAAATTGGCACGCTTTTTAAGATGGAATTTGTCTGTTTCTGAATACGATGTTACTCTTGCCGTTGCACGTCCTCGTGATGATCTTTTACTCAGAGGAACTGGGTAAATCAGTGTTACATCAAGATTCTTTTTTCTCCTACATAATTTGGTTGTTGAATTTTCTTGCAGGTTTCGATATTTAATACAGCCTCCGAATGGTGTTGTAACGGCATTTGATAATTGCGGTAATAAATTATGGTCGCAGAAATTATCCAGTCATATAGCTCGAGCATGGAAGTTAGAGGGTGGAGAATTGAAAGAAGTATTTCTTTCTAGTATTATTAATAATATCAGGAAATTGTTTTGGAATAATATATTATAACATAGAAGCTTTATAAGATCATTTCATGGTCAATGTAGATTTTACTGCTAAACGATATTCTATAGACCTTTTATCTGCTTCCGTATAAGCGTATGACTTAGTTAATACGTATGTATCTGGTGAAATGTGCTGCGAGTAATATTCGCTGTTCAGATGATACTATCTTAAGGTTTCTCTTTTTAACACGGACAACATTCACACTTTGTTTTTGGATAATGATAGCATGCGAGGTGGTATTGGATATTCTGAGTCGCTATTCTATCTAGGTATTGAACTTCTTGTTTATAACTTAGTAAACAGTAATGGATCACTTTTTTGTAGGTACCGTTAATGACGAGCCATTCATTATAAATTCCGCTCATGTAAAGAATGAAATGAAACGGATTATGCGAAATACAGATTCCACTGAGCCACAAACAACTGCTACGGGACAGATTACTCGGTCATCTATTATCTCTTATTTTTTAGAACAAAGTAGTGTTGGTGAGTACTTTTTTTTGATAATCTCTTTTTTCGTTTGAAGAGATTACTAATGTTTTCAAGATGAATTACTATCATCGTTGTACAAACATTTCTTCGGTGCTCATCAAATGAAGAATCCTAATAATCAGGTTGTTCCAAGAAAGTTAGGTGATTTACAGCCTGTGACAATTAATCGTGGTAAGGCATATCAAGGTTATGTATTTGTTAATTTTTGAAGCTTCTCTACATTTATTCTTTTCCATAAATTTGCTGATGTTTAGAATCCTTTCTTGTCAACAATACAACTTGAAAAGCTTATACTAGATCATTCATTTAGCTTTATTTGCGCAGGTCGGAGCGACGTCATCTCAATTTCTTGTCCAAACAAGGGAAAAGCAACCTTAATTAGAAACGAAGATATCAGAAGTGCTGGATTTAGTGATGCTGATAGCCGTATGTCGTTATATGCTTATTCTCGTTTAAAAAAGTGGATAATGTCAAATACACATGAATGTCCAATTTCATAATTCACTCAAAAATATTCAATCGCACTTTTCCCCTTATGTAGAAGTCGTCATCCAATTGTATTTTTAGGGCAAGTGGTGTGCTTCATAACACACCTATTGTAATATTTTTAAACATCAACGGATAAATAGTGTGCTTGGCGCCTAAATTTCTCAGCGAGATGTTTCTGTCAGTGATTGACTGTGACGGAATGTACATCCAATTTATGTTTGTTCAGGTGACCAAGGATGGTTCGTGCTACATTCAAATGTTGAAGCAGAAAAACTGGTCGGAGGTTTTTTAGATTCCAGTCAATGTTCGGTCGGTATTGTTGAACGTTTCAGTAAAACGTTTCAAACTGATCGATTAGTTTCCGGATGGTGGTACTTTTTTTCAGTTTTACGTAGAAAAATTAACTAAGGTGTTAAACATCCATCTAGGCGAATCGTGGCGTTAGTAATGCTTGGTCTTCTGGGATCGGTGACGATAGTAATACATGCGTTGTTGAATCGCCGCAAGCAACTGCAATTATTCTTCCATTCTCCATTTTCACAATTTTCTAGCGGAATGTCGTCACGAAAGCTTAAGGTTTAGGCCAATCTTACCGTGGTTTTGAATTGTGTGCTGTAACTATAATTTTGCTTTTATTTTTTTGGCTTCCATTCCTTGTCAAATTTTCTCATACGGTAGAACTGATAATTTCTTCGTTTTCAATTGGCTAAAGTTACTTTAATGAAAATAGGTCAATATATAGGCTTTATGTTTATTAATATATATAACTTATTTAGAATAGGAAAGCTGACATGAGATCAACTTCTGCTGGACCTTCTATTGGCAGATCTCGTTCGCTATCGACGCTAACTGGTGGAAAGGTTCGTCAACAACGAACCAATTCAAGTCGTGAAAGTGACGTCGATAAATTTCATAGCAAGTTAGTTTTTAATACCAGAAAAAGTATTCATCTTATTAACAATGAAAATCTTTTATTAATTTTCCTATTAACAATCTTCTATCTTCTATTCTGTATTTCAGGTTTGTTCAAGACTTTGAACCAGTCAAACTACTCGGACATGGCGGATTTGGTGTAGTTTTCGAAGCGAAAAATCGTCTTGATGAATGTCCTTATGCCGTTAAGCGGATAGCAGTAGTAAACAGGTATCAGACTAAACTATACTCACTATCTTCTATCTGTTATGGCTGTAATTCATTTAGTGAACGTGCTATTCAATTAGTTTTACGTGAAGTACGAGCGATGGCAAAACTCGATCATCCTGGAATAATTCGTTACTATCATACGTGGATTGAAAGACCTCCATATGGCTGGCAGGTGAGTAAAACTTTTCGGCAATAATTCTGTTGAGAATAACACTATTTGCGTCGTAATTCTTCAGCAGGTTGACTTCTTCGAAGTACTTGATCATTTTATGTAGCAGACCATGTGGATATATTTATTGTTGCGTATGTCAAAGAGGGTATTTGGTTTGGAATTGTAGGTAGTAACATAATCTGCTCGATAATATGAACTCCCTGAATCATTATGCCTAGCGTAGTGTATTGTACTGTTTATGATAATTCTCGATTTGAAACTAGCTAGTAACCAAGTAATTCGATGACTCAGAAAAATATTTATAAGGGCTTTAGAACAGATTCACATTAGTAAACTCCAACATGTGCTTAAATTTCGAAGCAAATCTCCGCACAACAAAGCTTTCTGTTCAAAATTGTGACTGCTCGGATCGTGAGTAGTTTCGGTAATTACGTTTACATTCTTAATTAGTCGTATGTTATTCACTGTAGTTGATTGCTTACAATCTATTTGCTTATTTCTGTTGTGCTGATTCATGAGGTATTTGTTGAGCTAGCTTATCAACATTAGGAATGGGAGCTTTTGTCAAATAAAATAAGCAGAACATACCCTGATGTGGTGAAGTTTCCACAGTTTGAAAAAGGTTAGGAAGTTCTTGGAGTTTTCGGATCTGGTTTTTTAGA
The DNA here is from genome assembly GCA_000816705.1 of Dictyocaulus viviparus. Lineage (NCBI taxonomy): Eukaryota > Metazoa > Nematoda > Chromadorea > Rhabditida > Metastrongylidae > Dictyocaulus > Dictyocaulus viviparus. The sequence continues at coordinate 199,138 of KN716302.1, read as the reverse complement.
TAAATTTGTAAGGTTATAAAATAATTTAATTGTATTGAAAACGGAACGGACTATTACTATTCATCGTTTCAAGGAAGAGCAGGACAGTTTGATGCTGTGTTGTATGAATTTAACTGGTATGGAGACTATGCGTAATAGAAAGAAAGTCAAAAGGTTTGGTTATTTCTTTATGTCTCAACTTCTTTTTATAGAAAAAAAAAAGAAATTACATTGTTTAGGAATGTTTTGATAAGTAGTGGTTTAGCGTTTAGCATAATCAGTTTACGTTGCTGATAATTTACACATTTCAGTCCCCATGCTTTTCTAAGTTGTTGAAATGTAAACTCGTTAACGAATTTTAAGTGTGTTACCATCTGTAATAATTGGGGAAGGTGACCATACAGTCAGTGGACCGTGTGAAGGAATATCGTGCTTGAAGGATGTGAAAGAATGCGTTACAAGTTATAGCGAATCATCTTCTGATAACGACCATTTGATTTTCAGAAGTTAGTCTTTATCATAATCATATTTGTTCTTGTTATGTTTAATCAACAGAAATGATAGGTTTTTTGAAACGAAATACTAGATATTGTCAAGTCAGAATTGCTGTTCAGATCAGCATTATGTAGATTCTGGGAATTCTGAGAGCATTGTTTTTGATGATGGAGACTGTTCCAAAAGCAAACCAATCAATTCTCATCTATCTCAGCCTGGGAAAAAAGTTAGTTTTTAGACAAAATTGATGTTTCCGATGAAATGGAGTCGTTCGACAGTGATTTTTGTATTCGTCCGAATATTTTAAATGATAATTGTTCTTGATAACGATTTTACTTTACTATGGGTTGATTTCCATTTAATAATTCTCAGTTGTGTGCTTTTATATTTTGTGTCACAGATGTTTTTCACAACCTCATCTGATAAGGATCTTATGCCGCATTCGAATGCAATGGAGAGCAACTTTGTGTACCTTTATATCCAAATGCAGGTTTGTGGATCCATTTCCAACCGTCCATTCCCATCTAAATATACTTTCATTGCTCATATGTTCATTGTACCGCATACTTCATCCTAGTTTAAATATATAGCACTCCGAATTTCGTTGAAATAGCCCTTAAGAGTCACAGTTAGATTTGCGTTTACTGTTTGCGAAACGTTAGGCGTACACAGAGCAGTGGATAAGCATGACAACAAAGTTTTGAAGGAGGTGAAATATATATTCTTTTTTAAAATAAACAAACGTAGCAGTGTGGTGCTGGTTTTGTAGTATTAAAAGAACTTGTCAGTTTAGCTGCGAAGAACAGTTCACTGAGTTTTTTACAAATAAATTTTGGAAAACCTCTTGAAGAATTGCTTGTATTTCAGATTTCAAATGAAAGCTATGCTACGATATACTATTCATGTTTTCGTTTTAGGCGTCTCTGCAATAGATGTTCGTTTCGTCTTAATAAACAATATTGCCTTGTTTTTAGTTGTGCCAAGAACAAACTTTACACGAATGGTTATCAAAGCACACTTTTTGGGAAGATCGACCAATACATAAAATGAAGGTGTGGATGGTACAGATGTGCAGTGCCGTCAGTTATATTCATCAACAAGGGCTCATACACCGTGATATCAAAGTATGTTCAGTTATTATTTATTAATTTTTCCAGTACTATGTTTAATCGGGCTCGTAAGTCTAAGCCTTAGCCTCACCAGTTTCATTGAAACTCTAGCTTAGTTGTATTAAAAACCTTTGGGAGATACATACTTCTGCAACAAATTAAATTTTTAAGAGACTTGTACTTTCACTTTTTTGGCTGTATTTTTTTCGATTTGGAGTCACTGATTTTCATTTAAGCTCATTTGGAAGAGAGCTGAACTACTAGAAAGTTTTTTAGCCGCAAAACATTTTTTTTGCATCTGATCAAACTTTAAAAGTCGGAGATCTTGGCTTGGTGACGAGGTGTGCACCTACCGATGATTTTTTAATCGAAAACAAATCATCTCGACTCGACATTCATACGGATAATGTTGGTACAAGAGGGATATATGAGTCCAGAACAAGTTGGTTAAATCTGATTATACATTCGATTGTAATCTGTATATTTAAGTATTATTTGTTACAGTTGGCCAATAAACCATATACTTTCAAAGTGGATGTATTTTCGCTTGGTCTAATTTTTTGTGAACTAGTAATACCATTTCAAACACACATGGAGCGAAGCATTACTCTTTGCACCTTACAACAAGGTCAAATTCCAGATGTTCTTAATAAAGTGCCAAGCGAGGTTAGAGGTCTTTCGTTTGTTGTTATGTTACTCAATGATTTTCTAGTATTCTTTTTGTATTTTCAAAATCCGAAATGTTTTTCATTAATCATTAAATATTGTATACATTTTCGTGTAAGTGTGCTTGCTTTGGAAGTTGAATTTGAAACCAATAATATCAGTTTTTATATATTTTAGAGCAGAAAAGCAGTATTTTTCTTTCTCGTTCAGAAAATTTTCGTTGCATGGCTGACAAGTGTGGAACCAGATTGCCGCCCTACTTGCGACGAAATTCTCGCGTCGAGCTACTTGACTCGAGTGGAAAATGAAACAGTGGATGGGTCGTGGAACTGAAATAGAATGTAGCAAAGAAATTCATTAATTTAGTTTATTTGAAAGCTGCATTATCTGTTTAATCCAATGCAGCATATTTTCGTTCAAAAGAAAAGTTGGACACGTTGGACGTGTTTCTTGCATAAGTTGGAAGATCATTGACATTGTAAAGATTTTACCTGTTAACGTAGCCTTTTCATTGAACACCGGTGATCAAGCTTGACTCACTATTATCTTACATATGGTCTAATTATTTATCAAAATGCCTGTATTAATAGATATGTCGACGCTATCGGCGTCGTGGCTCAATGGGTATAATTTATTGTGGAAATTTTTGTTTTCTATGGTTCCTTGTATATTGTGCGAATACATGATTTTGCGGGAGATTTCTCATTAGAGTGGCATATTTATCAATCATTTTTGATGGACTCAACATATGTCTGTTAATTTGTTGTTCCGCCACTCTAAAAAATATTTTTTCTGTCAAAAATGTTTTGCTTTGAAAATAAATAAGATGAAATCTGATCACACACACTACCCAGAGAGTGCTACGAGGTGCTAGTAAAACACTTTATTTTTAAGGATACTCAGTATTTTTGTCTTTCAATGATTAAATTAAGTTGGGTTTTGTAGTATTCCATAGTATTGTTACCACATAATGAGAAGTTTCAACCTTATATTTTGTAGACCGCAGAAGTAATTTGCGTTGTCATAATGAATGTTCAACAATGAACGGATGTCGAAATTATTGTTGTATTGAAGTTGTGCAGAAATAATCGACAGCTCGCGAAAGTAGTGAGGTAGTCAGTAACAGATAATTGTTGGTTTTGGAGGGTCCGGTCAATATTTATTCGTAGAGAGGACAGTAGTTTATTGAATGTAAGCTAAGGTTTGCTTTCTGAATAGGAAACAACTATGATAATGATATGTATGGGACCGTATGTTGGTGTTTGGTAGGTATGTTTTTCACGCCGACAACGTACGTCTGATTTGTACCGATGGTCCTGGTTTTCCCGAAAAATTCATTACCTAAAGATCTATTCTTATTTTGAGGGTGGAAAATGCTTCTAGAACAAGGGTTTTTCGCTAGAGAACATAATAACTGGAAGTCATAAGGTAGAAGAGTATTGGTTTACACGATTTTGCAAATAGTCCTAAATTGAAGAAATCCATTAGATCTACACATCGATCAACAATCGAAAGTTCCTGTTTTTGATTTCCAAAAAATCTTCATTTTAAAGGTTGGGAAGTTCTGTCTTTGTTTTGTAAAACGAAGAATCACCTTATTTCTGCGAAACTACCAGTTTCACATAAAGCTGCTGATCGCATTTGGGCCTGGGAAACTTGACTCAATTGCATATAAAAAGGCATTTGAAGTGCTTGTTTCAAGGAACACTAGAATTTAGCTATATCAATCATTAGAAGTTGCGATATTCAACATCCTCTGAGTTTTATATAATTCCTCGTTGAATTTGCTCTCCAATTAAGCAATCCTACTTACATCCGCACTTGGTGCTCATATAAACAAAGGTGGGACGAAACTTTCTACTAACACGTTAGCCATTTTTTTCTGCAATGGGCGCTTTCCTGTATAATCGAAATGTGCATCGTAGATGTTTCTTCCATACACTAAGAGAAGTGTTTTCACTGAATGCTTATATAATAAATATATCGTTACTTCATAGATATAATGTATAAGTAGTTTATTAAATCTGATCTGGCAGTTGTGCTATTATATGAGAAGCATCATATTTCTTTACCCAGTGTTACGCAAATCCGTTCATTACGGTGGTGTAATAATTCAAGTATAGAAATATATTTATATGTGGATGAATATTTCGTAATACTGCATTGTTGACAATTGATTTTAACGTATTTCTTTTTAATTAGTGCTTTTGAAGCTGCTCATAGCGGCTTCGGCTGCGAAAATTGCAAATTCTTTGGGAGTACCTATTTGTCTGACATTAATTATATTATTGTTACTTGTACTGATTCCATATTTGAAATTCCCTCAAACAGCATTCGTGTAAAGACTATTTCACTCCATTATGTTCGCGTTCCATTTCACTATATTTCCCTTGTTCAGTGGAAATAGCATTTCAAATATCCGTAATGATGCTGGTTTAGCCGTAAAACTTGAAACCTCAGGCGTTACTCGAACCTGCACCGACAGATGTCCTGTCTGTTGTGCTTACCAGTTATCATAACCTATCATAGTTGAGATAGAAAATAAAAATACTATGATGATTATAGCGTTTCTTCCCCACTTTTTAAGTGAAGTGAATCTTTGTATAACATATATGATGTTAAGATTTCACAGAAAAGTACTCCTACTGTAATGTTAAGATGCTCTAAAACCATTTTTTTTTCCAAATTGAGTGAAACAAATGTTGGCTTCAAGTAAACGTTGCATCATCTTTAACTGTTTTTTAAATCGGTAAAGTTAATTAGAACTGCTCATAGATGATGATACACACATCTGTTCTCATCTTAACATTTTGTCACATTTCTCCAATATTGTATTGATTTCCATACTTTACTTTTTCTATCTTTAAAGTTACTGCCGATAAATTTGTGAGACTTTCCTTACATATTGTTCCCTCCAACTTGCAATATATGTATGAATTTTATCAGCTGCCACAAGTGGGTAGATGAGCAACAATTTGAAAAGTCTAATTTTTTTCCATACTGGGATCAAATTAAATTAGTTAAAATGATTTGTCATTTGCCATATTATGTGTTTGCTGAGTTGCTACATTTTTGTATGGCTGACATTTCACATAACCAGAGACGTAACTGAGTATCATAATCTGAAATTGATGTATAATCGTGGTCGGATTCATGTGGGGTAACTCGTAGGAAAAGTGGCTCACCTTACTAGACATCTGGTTTATAAATTCAGCTCCTACTATGGACTTCCTAAGATATTTTTTCGAAGTTCTCTTCCTTTTGAAAATTATGAGTGGACGCCAAGCATAAACCAAACCACTTCGGAACGCTTTTTCCTGACTTCTAGAAAAGTTCATCAGGTCCGATGATGTTTTCATGCATCAACAACTTGTTTTTATTAATATCAGTGCTGATGGATTACATGTATATATGTTTCTGAATTCAATTGTATGAGCTAGGGAGTCGTGGTTGGTTTGGGGCGAGTGAGATGCAGCGGTTAACGCAGATAGTGTGGAGTTCGTCGAGAGACTGCCGAAGCTGCGCAATCGATGTGCCGAGTCACGAAGCCTCTAACAATATGTAAATTTCGCCATTTCATATTCCTTTCCAATTATCCACTGTGTTTTGTTAATAGTTTAGTGTTTACAATGCAGTGCTTATATTCACTTAGATTTTTTCACTTGTAAACTTTTCTACCAAACTATTTTGTTTTGTGCAGGAAAAAAAAACTGGACAATGTACCTTCAAAAACCTTATGATATAGAGAATTGTCGTGTAGTGACACTTGAGCACAAAGTTGCTTGCATTCTATAAATCTTATCCCCTATATTGGTATTAAAAGTTAGGCTGTTTTTTTTTACGGTAATGAAACTGAAAGCTAAATCATTTTCAGCTTCTTTTTCACTTCTCTTCGTTATTGTGGCAACACATTTTATTTTTAAGAAACGCAACATTCAAGAGATCATTTTTGTCGAAATTTTTTAGCACTGACAATCGCTTGTTTTTTACGAAAATACACAAGTGCATTCGTACAGTTTAATACAGCTTAATAACAACAGAATACTAAAGAATTATCGATGAATTACCGACGTCTTTCACAAAGCATCATGAGAAATTTATTAGAATGATTTGTTCATAATATCATAACATATAGTGCGGACTCATTGAAAATCCTAACCAGTGAATAAAGATATTGACCGTATCAAATCTCCTATTGGTTAGATTAGACTCAATTGCTCATATCACATTGTATGATCTTTGTTCTTTTTCGGAGGTGACGAAGCACTGGACTAACGGTCTCTGCCATATAAGTGAGTCATTGCATTATTTAAACAGAGCATGGCTTTTGCACTTCCGACCTTCGCAATAAATGTTTATATCTTTTCATGATTTTGAAGTTTTTGATCAGTATCTTCACAGTATATTATGGTGTTCTCTAAAAAAAATCGTTACCTATGCACTGCAACGTCGCATGTCGCGGTACAAATTTTTGTTATTCAATATGTTACATGCTAATTTTTTAACCTACTTTTCAGCAACTGCTTTTTTAAATTACTTACTTTTTTTGCTTAATTACTTTTTGGGTTTCAGGTTTATTAATCTTGAATTTTATTATCGTATATATTCTACATGCCGAAAATAAGCGTGATTTACCTTGAAAAACCTAATATGATATCGATGAGTCGTACAAGCGGTCTATAGTCCAATTCGTTGTTAAAATTGGAATTGCTATCAA
>KN716302.1:167692-180921 GCA_000816705.1 Dictyocaulus viviparus | reverse complement strand
TTTTATTTGTATTATTATATTTCATTATTTTTACATGGCTGGAAATATTTTTTATCCATGTCACTATCTATTTTCTTTACCACTCAGGCAAAATAAGAAAAAAACATTTTCTTATTCAATAGGTGTCTTTGAATATTAGGGATAGTACTGTAGATCAAAACACCATAATTGATCACGATCTTTTCAGGTGGTAATCAGTGAGCCAGGATCGCCAGATGTGGAGGAAAAAATGTATGGCTCATACAATCATGATCAGGAAGGTAGAGATTGCAATATCAGATGTTTATTAGTGTTTCGTTCTTTATTTTTAATTATATCAATATTTATACGTAGTTGTAGTACAGATACAGATACAGAAGTCAAAACTATGTAACAGGAGTTACAACTGAACATAGATTTTATACTGTTTTCATAATACCATGTCGGACGCAAATGCTTACATCGCGTTAATCATGTTGTTTGAAATTTTTCCTCATGAGAGCCTAAAATGTGTGGTTTTGCGAATACGAGGCTTATTGCTAGTCACTCATAGATTTTTCGAGAGTTAAAATTACATCTATATCAGTCGATTTTATGACGAAGCACCTTTTCATTTGGAGATTTTGCTTGTGAAATCATTGGTGGAGTATTTGAGACATGCAGCAACATTTTCAGTGATTCTATAGACTGATCTCTTTTTCTGAGATAATATTTTAAAATTTTTATAAATTTTGCGACTGACTCTTCGATCTCTTTTTTTCTATCATTTTCCAAATAATGATGAGGCACATGGCGCAGTGTTACACGAACGGCTAGAGTTTTTGCCTAGACAAGCCATGCTTTCAACCCCTTCTAAACTCATTAATTTGGCATCAGGTTTGAATGAAAAAATAATTAGAATGACTTGTTAGGGATTAGTCAACTCAAATCGATGTGTAGGTGATGCCAGACTCGCGTTCAATGACCTTTGTACGCTGAGGAAGCAATCAAGCAACTCTGTTATAACATGTCTGTCGTACGCATTGAATGTGAAGAAATTTAATGTGAAAAAAAATAGCATTATTAACGTTTTTAGCATTTCATTCAAATGTTCACTTTCGTTGAAGCTGGTATCTCGCGACGATGAGCGAGCTGAATAATTCTGATTGGATGGTACTAAAATGCATTGGATTTGCACAAAGTAAACTGCAGGGATATAAATAGCGCTTGTATTTATACGTTATACAATACGCAAATTAATTGATAGTTTTGTGGAAGTTTTTTATAATGAAGTATTTCGTAATTGAAATGGTAATTGAAGTTATTTTGATAGTTGGAAACAATCGTTATTTCATTTTTTCGATATAAACAATGACGTCAATGAAATTTTTGTTACGGAACGAAAAAAATATTCATTTAATACCCTTCGCACTCTCCGATGGTAGTATTTTTCTCGCAGTTCAATTCTGCTTCATTTCATTGGTCATTTGTGAAGGGCATTTCGATTTCTGTTGACTTCCAACAAATGCGCTCGAACTGTTGGCGCGTTTTCTAGCCCGAATGGCGCCTTTTTCTTCAACCTCTTTGTAGAACTCTATCAATGAGTGATGAATAACGAAAACAATGAAACTTATTAAGTAAATCTGGATTCATTTCATTAATTACACATGGCTCGTATTCTGACTGCCATACTTTTTGTTTCTCTACAATGATTAAACAATATGGATCTCTTTTCTTTGACGAGAAAAACTGGAAGTATCAACTACACTTCTTGTGAAGACAAGAAAGAAAGACCACGTCGCAACTTTAGTTCCGTATAATTTATCATGAAAAATTAGATTTAAAAAAAAACTGGTATAATAATAAAATAAGTAATTATACAGCCCTCTGTGGGAACTTCACTTGAAACTTGAAAAATTATCGAAAATCCACAAGGTGATTTTATCCTAAGAAGTGGTATCCATAGAATCATCTCATTTTCATTTGAAAAACATTCTGGAAATAAATCCTGCAAATATCTGGCAGAAACCGAGGAACGAGGCGTGATTAACTTCTTATTTGCAGTGAAATCTGGGTTATATTGGCAGGAACGTTCAATAACAGCTATTTCCAAGACAACGAAACCAGTAGGGAGGAAAATTTTTGAATTAAATGCAGTATAGTTCGTTGTAGCTCAGATTATTTTTACAACTTGTCGGTGAATATCATATTTTTAAAGTATTTTGCTACTCATTTAGCTTTGAAAGAATTTGAGACCGTATTTTTTTTTATTTGCAGTGCTTCTAAATTCATTTTTCTTTTGTTCTGTTAATGGTGTGTCTGAAAGAAGACTCACATAAGTCGAGAATTTGGCATATTAGTTATACTTTTGGGCCGTGACGATGATAGGGTTTTGCTTGAATCACTTGTATTCCTATAGATAATCGACAGAGTCGACTCCACTAAAACTTCCATTTCTTCCTATTTCATACATGGGAAGCCCAATAATTTCCTTCTCCTCTATGGATTGGCTGAGCATTATCCATTTCCAGCACATTCCTGAAATGTTCAGGTGATCTCTGTGCAATAAACTTACTGTCCAGTGGGATTCAGTCACAATTCGTATCCACTGATCATTATTCATACGCATCACGATCTACGGCCCATGATATCTTCGATAGCTTGTTGTATCCCTGGTGTTTTATCGCTGACGTACGTCGGAACTTCGGATTCCCTCCCACTTGTGTTGCTAATACCAACAGATTAAGGCAGCGTAGTTTTTCAACTCTCGTAATACTTCTGTGAGTTTTGATAATAATATGAATATAATCAGTCCATCGTGTTGAGCCCTTTTGGAAAACGTACCTAAATACATGGTTGTTCTTCATCCAATGTTTTGCTAATCCTGTTAAAATAGCTCATATGATAATTCCCAATGTCGTGAACGTCTCCCCTTTTGGCTGCAAGATTGTGTACCGACGAAATGAGATGTGGGATTTTGAAAATGAAGACGTTTGGAAGAACATAATTGTCTTTTCTATCTGAAGTTGTCCATACAAAGCGTTGGTCAGTAACATAGAATTTACAATTCGGTATTTAAGGTTATTTATCATTTATGTATAATACACCGTGCCAAGCACTGTTGAAGAATGTATATGGATTCAATTCTATTGTTATAGTCAATTATTATAAGCTGTTAGATGTCGTATTTATATTAAATAAAAACAAACAAGGCAACAGAATAAAACCATCGTGCAAAGGTCCTCTCAACAATATCTTTTTCGAAAGCTTTTTTTTAGCAGAATCTCCACGTGTATATTTCGACGATGATGAGAGTGGATCTTTAGAAGGTATGAACCGCGACTTCGATTACTCATCTCTGTCAATCAATTTGCAATCAGGTGAAATCTTCCACTAAAATATTATATATACTAAAATTTTTTGCTGTTTTAATTCTCCAACAGTGTAAATTGCGTTGATGCCTCAATTCTAATGCTATGTACTTTTTTCTCGCTTTTTAGGTGCAGATGTGACCGCTCAGTTAATTCCGGTACCACCTGATGGTGGTTACGGATGGATTATTGTGCTTGCCGCCTTTTTTTCTAATCTCATCGTTGATGGTGTCTGCACTTCTTTCACAGAATTCAAAAACTCATACTCTCAATATTTCCATGTATGTTTCCATTTTTAAAACGAAATTTTTTATATCTTTTGATGCGAAAACTGAAATTTTCTACTTCGCGATGAAGAGATCTATGTGAATTCGAGATGTAATGGTTAGTAATTGCAGACGGAACCGTTCATGGTTGTAACGACCTCATCATTTTCCGTAAATAAAACGTACCCTGCTACTGCAGAGATATAGATGACTATAGGTATACATATATAGAAGATACAAATAAGATTAAGGTTAAGATAAGACTCAAGATACACCTACAGATATACGAAATGCTCTATACGATAGGATATTGACAAATCTCTTGATTTATTAAATAAACAGTTATAATACATAAAGTTTATCAGAGAAAACCAAATAAAAATAGCTGACTTTAATTCGTTAATGTCCATATAGCTCGTTTGGGTGATGGATATATAACAAAATTGTATTGAAAGCCAAGTAATAAAACCGTCTTAGTACAGTGGTTATCTACCATTCTTAACATAGGAGGAATTGTTGAAAGTATGTTTCGAACAGCGAGCATGTACTGGAAGACATAAGGTGGAATCAACAAGGGGCAAAAGAAATTGATATTTCAAATTGTTGTAGCATAATTCAAACTTTTGATAAGAAAAAGAAAAAGTCTAAGGAAGACAAGTACTGCAGTTTAACTCTTTTTTTAATATTAGAATGAAATATTAACAACAAATTCCTTGGGAACCTTTTGAAGTAGTCATGAAATGCCTGCATTAAGGAAAAAAGCGATTGTGCAGTAACGTGTGAGTTGGCTTATGCATAAAATTGATATTTTGACCAAGAAAAAGACAAATATAAACATCTTTGAGAATATCATAACATTGGAAGGTTGATTCCACTAAAATGAAGGCCATAATTGAACGGTGAATGTTGTAGTGGCCAATACGCCGAAATTGTAGTGGTGTGAGTGGCTTTGGCACTTATATGTATTAACAGAAGATTAGCCAATTCAACAGATGTGTGTTGACTGACTAACTGATATTAGTAATACCTGTAAATATCTTACACTCGCCGCGAGTAGTTTGCCACGCGGGTCTTTTGTACTGCTCGCCTCGAACTTGTGTAATCGAACCTCAAACGTGGGTAATTGAACCGTACGTTCGTTTGACAACGATGCTGTAGGATTAAGAGTGAATTAAGATCACGGATCTAGAAGGCGTTTCTGTCGAAAGCAGAAGCAGCGTATGTCGGTCTTATAATGACGATACTGAAGATTGAATTAAGATCCCAGAGTTAAGTGCGTGCCTTCGTTAGAAGCATAAGCATCTACACCAGGTGTTACCCAAGTGAGAGTCGACCAATAGACCTCAAATTTGGATAAGACCGTATGTTCGTTCTATGGCGACGATTCTGAAGATTAAATGAAGATCGGGAAGTTGGATAGGCTTCTTCGTCGAAAGTAGAAGCAGTCACACTAGGTGTTACCCAGTTGAGAGTCAACCGCTTGACCTTAAACTTGGGTAATTAAATCTTTATTTAAACAACACATAAAATATTACATAAAGACTAAAATAACTATTAATCAAGAATACACATAATAGGATTTATGTGGATGTGGTTATGCAATCAGATAACATTTATTAATCAGGTCCAAAAGGTATGAATAATAAATGAAGATCGAAAAGAATTAGTAATGGTCATGGAAATTGTACGACACTTGTGATAAAATGAGACAACGACAATCAGTTCAATGGTAGGTGGGAAGGATATTGGTTAGAGGTCATAAGTAATGAGTAATTAAAGATAATTTTTGGCGTTTATCAATCCCTTGTGGTGGGATGCGCCCCCGCATTCATGTTCAACGTGATATCGTGGAGGTGGGTGAATGCGTGCCTGGTCTATACATGACTTAAGTTGACCACTCTTCACCAGATCAGTGTCAGTTATCTTACTCAGACTCCTCTGGTACCAATTTACCGACCCCGGAGGGATGGCGGGCTTGGTAGGCCTGGGGGGCGGCCGCGAACTGATTCGGGCCGGCGTGTCACTGCGGCACCTCCACCACTGAGCCACTGCGCCACCTCCACCTTTGATTTCAAAGCTGACTGACCAGGTGATTGTACATTGGGCTGGGAAAATAATTTGTGAGAAATATTGAAAAGTCTGATTGAATGTTTAGACTCAGAGGAAGGCCATGTCACCTTCATTCGATGAGAATTGCAAACCTACCTTCTGTTAGTACTGAAAAAAAACAAGATTTGCTACATCGCTCTAATAGTTGTTTATTACAAAAGGATAAAAATTTCGGCTGTTGAGCAAGAATATCTGTGTTCAGTATGATCAGAAATATGAAACTGATACAACAGGAACACGCATTACTGATTTGAGTTTAAAAATTTTAAATTAAAATCAAAAAACACTTGCGTTAAAGAAACGTAAAGTCTGCTCTTCACATTAAGCTTTCATGAGTTGATGTTTAGGCTTCAGATGCAGCTACTGCTCTTATTGGTTCATTATTAATAGGAGTGTACTTGCTTGTTGGTGAGTGAACTCAAAACCAGTATTGATATGATTACTTTTTAACATACAGAGAAATTGATTGATTTTTCATTAGGTCCAGTAGTCGGTGGCCTGGTGAACAAGTATGGAGCTCGGAAAGTGGTCGTTACCGGTGCTTTTATTTCTTGCAGCGCATTTCTTTTCTCTGTTGCCTCGCCGAATATCTACATATTTATGTTCATCTATGGCATATTAGGTGGTATTGGGTTTGGAATGATCTATTTACCCGCTATCGTCGCTGTTGGCTATTACTTCGAGAGTAAACGGTATGTATGATAGAATTAAGTGAGTAAGATTATATCCTTCGAGTTCATTTTAGCGCAATCGCAACTGGTATAGCTGTTGCTGGTTCGGGTGTTGGCACAATGATAATGCCTTTCATTACGGATTACTGTATCACAAGTCAATCGAATCACTTTTACTTTGGAAACAGAGTGGGTTCATCCAATATTCAAGATGATATATTTCCAGAGTTTGGTTGGAAATACACTGTATGGATATTAGCAGTCATAGTGTTTTTGTGCGCATTATTTGGTATACTATACCGTCCTCTTAAAGCACCTTCTATTTTGCAAAAGGATCAGGAACTTATTCCACTTAGAGCAGCACTGAGGAAAATGTCAGAAGCAGATGAAGAAGTAGGTGAAAAACCAGGTCGTCTGAACCTTATGATGTTTTTCTGACATTACAGAACCGGGCTATTTCTCAAATGTCGAGCGATCAGGACAGTCCAGTGAAACGATATTCACGTATAGAAGCAGGTTTGTTTTCTTCTTACTTTACTAGAACCAGAATACATATTTGCTTTAATAAGCTACTTTTACATGGATTAGAACTTATGATTACCAACTAATTTATTTCGATTAGTACTATATTTGGATCTTGTCTTCTGAGAATTAAATTCAAATTTTTTTCACGACTCCACTAACTAATTGCTTAGATGTGCATCACTTCTGTAACGATTTCTATTTCTTGAAAGATTTGTGGGAATCAGCTAAGTAATGCTGAATTTGATTGTCAATATTACTGTACCTCCTGTTAATGGTAGATGGTTGTTATAGAGAATGTTCATGATGATCCTGTAATGGCACGTCTTCGTAACGCATTGTCGGAGTGTGAAAACGACAACGACACGTCACCTTCGACACCAGTTCGACAGCCTCTTTCACCCGTTCTTGAAAATGCCATGAGTAAGAATCGGGCTGGTAGCGCTTATCAAGCTCCTACCACAACTAGTACTCGATCTCGAAAGCAAACATTGACAAGGTATATAATCACACACTTCTTGCACAGGTACTATTCTCCATTTTATAAACATGGTGTTGCTTTCATCCTGGAGTTGCGGTCATAAATTGCACCTATGTAGACAGTGTTATGATTGAAACTAGAACTAAAACTAGAAACGTACTGTTGATCTCTCACAAACAACTTATTGCTTTTTTGTAGTGGGATGGCTTCGCAAGGTTATTACTCCTACATAAAAGCATAACTAAGAGTAAAGTCATCAAGGATTGTCATCGTTTTGGTGAAATAAAATCGCAAAGAAGCTATATTTTTCTTATTCATGGAGGCCGAAGATTTCTTGTGATGAAAACCTGGTAAAGGCTCCAGTTAGATCGATTTTAGGACTCCGAGGGCATAATGATTACTTGAGCATATGGGCTTTTGTCTCACTACCCTTGCACCAAATGTTACGTCTTTGGAAACAAGCAGAATGGGCCTTTTCAAAGACATGACATGGAGACTGCTCCTTACTCTGCATCTATAACGCCAAAACAGTTTCTGCAGACTCCGACCTTTGCACGATTGCTGAGGCTGGTGGTCTCATCAAATTCCATATGATCGGAAATACACAACATGAAAAATACTGCACACTTGTCTTCTGCGGCAAAATATTTCCGCTAAAAAATATCGAGGGCGCCGTTTTTGTCGTGAAACATCTGCCAAGTTAGCTGTTGCTGAGTTCAAAGCTAAATAACCTGTAACAAAACCTGTAACACGTCTCATCCATGGAAAATCGTTTCCCGCAAATAGAGAAAAAACTTAGATGACCCCATACTCTCCATATATGACTATAAATATTGGAAAACAAATTCAACAGGTGGCTGGCTACAAGTTGCTTACCGAAAAACTTGAATTGGGTGCCGATGTTACGTCACTTCCTCAAATAAGAATATTCAAACGCATCTGTTTTGTGACTAAGGAGATGCCCAAAAAGGAAATAAATTAAGGCTAGATCCTAATGTAACACGTCTGGTAAGTCTAGTAATTACCACTAGCTGTAGATCGTTGCAAGAGGAATTTCTGTAGTATAGGTACAACTTGTTGAAAGCAGTTTAAAAACGATCTGGAATATGCCGTCATGATCTAAGTGCTTACAATGTTTCGTTGTTTACTCCAATGAAAGGTGATGGAACGATTACCACATCCCACCATGATATTTAATTGGTACCAGAAAAACCCTATACCATTCCTTTTTTCTATTTTAACAACCTTCGTCGTAAACTCAACAATTCCTGCTAGGTCAAAATCGCATTGGATTAGAGATTATAGACCATAGACTGAACTTTTGCTAAACCGTAAATGATCCTACTTTCTCCTACAGATCCTACGGTCATCATTCCTAAAAAAGGAGAGCAAAAGGATCTTCACAAATACCGTTTAAAATACTTCCTGAGTGTAATGTTCAAACTATTATTGAAGATCATCTTATGCGTGCTGGAAATCTTGGGTTGGAAGCACAACTAGTAAAATAAGCAGAATCCAGAAAATGATTCTACTGTATGAACTACATTCGGATTTTATCCATTATAATCGAACTATGTCGATTAATCGATTATGCTTTAATAGTATTGTGGTACGAAGAATTGTATAACGGTGTCAAAACGAATGAGATTTTATCAGCGCCATTGTGTGAAAATACTAGCTGACTGATATCGAAACTGCAGTACAAAAACATAAAATCGATTTTCCGTCGATTTCGCACCATATCCACAGGAAAAGGGGATTAGCTAGGTGACAATTTATTTCCACTGATGTTTACTGCCGTATTCTATTTAAAAATGAAGTTACTAGAGTGAGACGAGAAAGTAATACGTATTGATGAACAGTTTTTATCAAATTTTCGTTTTTCCTCAAAAGTGCTAGGAAGCAGAGACTATGCAAGATTAACTCTGCGAAGTAGGGTATATATATGGTGTGAAGTACGAGAAATTGAACTTGATATATCTTCGATTGCGGAGACCACCTGACTCGTGTACCTAGAACGTTCGTTTAACATATAAACCGGAAAGTATTTCAGGTGTTTAATAATGGTCTTCTAAATGACAGACAATATCCTTGAGTTCTATGTATGTACTTCTTTTTGCTGATGAGTCAATAAAAAATACTCGTTATAAAAATGTCGTTAATAAAATCACGGTAATAAGTTACAGTTTGACAAGTGATATGATGTCCAGCAGCGATCTTAAAGCTTCCCGTGCAACATTAACAGGACCACAGCCGAGTCGGATTTCGGCCAAAAGTTTTGCTCGTTCGTTAAGTATACTCTCTCCCAAAGGTGAAGCGTCAACGTTAAGCGTTGCTATGAGCGTGAGTTATTTACGAAATATCCTATTATTAAATATCGCTTTCGCGCAAACTTCACGTAGACTATACTGTGTCGCGAATAGTCATGACGAAATATTGTCTACGGTACACTATCGTATAAAGATTTTATGTTTGAGCTTGAGGTTTGGTCAAATATAAACATAAATTGTAAGAATTTTCATACACATTCATTAACAGTCCTCGCAGTATGTTGTCCATTTCGATTTCTGCACTGTACAGTTATGTACTGCTTAGGATGTTAATATAAAAGTATTCTCATTATAACTAAAGTAATTAATAAATATTTGAGGTAAATTCATTATTTGGATGATTGGCATAGCGATATTAATGTGATTGAGTTAGTGATTAGTTTTGTTCCCGTCCAAGCTGATATCATAGATGTGTGTGAATGTGAATGCGACTTCGATCTATACAGTGACTTGACTTTTACAAATGTACTGTTTATCTTACCCATATTCCTCTGGTGCCAATTTAACGACCCCGAATGATATCCTCTCATGGGTTTGTGGCAAGGCCACGAATCTGACTCTGGCCTGCGTATGACTGGCACTTCTACCACTACACCACACGTTCCTTTGATAACAATATGAGATAGGCATATCCCTATTATCAAGTAAATCTCATTACGGACGTCAATTTTTAGGGCGTTGATCCAAACGAATTTGCTCGCCCATTGAACCGACAAGACATTTTTTACGTCGGATCGATCAAGAATTTGAAGGAATTTAAACAGGAAGGAAGCAATATGCAATCATATCGTGGTTCAATACTTTCTATACCACGGTCAGTAGTTGGACAAACGATATCTAATCTCAGCCATTGCGGTACGTATTAGCTTGTTTAAAAATATATTTCGAAATTCGAGAAGCAAGATTCATATCAATTACTTATAGGTGAGCTTAACGATTTGGGATCACGTATCAGTGGCTCTCGCTTGTCTCGTATTACTGGTGGATTAGGAGTCGAAGATGATGATGTACTTAACAGTTTCTATGACAGTGGGTGTGTTTTTATGAGTTTTTTTAATGTTTCTAACTTATTAGCTGATCTTATTAGTTTTACAGTTTCTCAAATTGTGCAGTAAAGATCTAACTTGCTATTATTTTTAAACCACTAATATTTAAACAGAAAGTTTTTTTATAAAAAAAGCTTAGGTTACCTGCTTATAATACTCTTTTACACAGTTTATTATTTTTGGCACGTACACGTATATTTCTTATGTCAGCGATACATGATGATTTTGTCAAAGAAGCAGTCAAATGCAATGCTTGAAGAAACTGCTAAAAGAAAGTGAAGATGCTGTGTTAAAGAATGCTATCGAACACATACAATAATGATTTTAAGTTAGATAATGGTTTTTCTGCTCTAGACGCTGCAAATGGATCCCAATATCGATTCGAAATGCTTTTTTCGAAATGATTGATTTCGAATTGTTGGAAGATCCCATAATGTTATTGCTTTGTGTGTCAAATTTTCTTGGAATGATGGGATTTTATATTCCATTCGTCTTCTTAAAAGATCTAGCTCACTCTCATGGCGTGGAATCTAGTGATAGCCGCTATCTCGTACCAGTTATCGGTGTAACTAATACATTTGGTGAGCTTTGATAAATCCTTTTCTGAACGCGTTTCAATATGAATCAATATTCTGTCAAGAAATATCTTATTACTCACTTGCTTAAGCAGCTTACAATCGTAGGAAAAATAGCGCCTTATTGGATGCCGAATGACTACTTGCACTGATCCAATATCGCCGAAGTTTTTGTCCAAGTGGAATGAACGCTTTTTAGGAAGAATATTTTTTGGATGGTTGGCTGATAGAGGGTACGTATCGGCTTTAGCAATAAATAATTTTTCCTTGATAGCATGTGGCTTATTGACACTGGCAGCACCTCTTCTGCCGACACTATCGCTACACTTGACATATGCCGCTCTATTCGGTTTCATAATTTGTAAGTTTAATCATTGCTTACAGGTTAAAATATTCAAGTGATGCGGTTTCAACCATTGTACTTATAGCAGCTTATATATGCCTCACATCAATTGTGTTGTCGGACTTATTGGGATTGGAAAAACTTACCAATTCTTTCGGTCTACTGGTTGTGGCAAGAGGCATTGCTTCGTTGGCAGGATCACCATTTGCTGGTAAGTATATTCAGTCAGACTATTTAAATATTCACAAGATTTTTATCAGTACTCATTTAATGCAAACAAAATAACGTCCAACGTGTGACATATGTTAGTTTGACATCAAATGAGTTTGAGAGGTTTTGAACCAGCAGGGTCGTTGTGTATTCTAGAATAAAAAACTCTATATAATATGATGTTGTTTCATTGGAGGCTTGAGGTGTTTAGAATATTCTTTCAATACACTCTTTATACAGTTTTGTATACTTCTTTCATCATATTCGTATTGCTATTAATAATTTGTATGAAAAAAAATTTTACGAGGACGGTTTCAGAAGCGCTGTTTAATGATTTTAAAATAACAGGACTTTTTTATTGGAGCTATTGTGAATATTTTACATAATTATCGTGAATGAATATTATGTGCTGTTTTGATAAGAAGTACAATTGACGCACTAAAAATATTTCATTTTCAATGCATCTACTGAAATATTTTAAGCCTGTTTTCGAATTCCGTATATACCAATACCAAGAAAATCCTTTTGAATGTCTGAACACATTTTTATGAATCGCTTCAGGTTTTTCACATAATATTGATGCAACGACATCGAAATAACATAACAATCACTGATCGTTTGATGATCGTTTTGATCTGCATATTTTTTGAAGAGCAAATGGTTTTTTTATTTTGAAAATTTACAAGTTTTGATGTTTTTCAAATACACGCTGATGTGCTTAATAGATTTTCACACTGTAGTCGAATAGAAATGTATTGGAACTTCTGATTGTGAATACATTACGTGACATTTTATGGTATACTGTAAAAGGGTATGTTGGACAATCGCTCAAAGTGCGCAGAGTTTTGAACAGTTTTTGTTCTCCCAATAATAATTTTTGTTCATTAGCTAATAATTGCTTAGAAGAAACGTGGAATGCCTTGTAGCTTGTCGTTATCTGACTAGTTTTGTTATTAACGTTTTGAAAATGAATCGAATTTCCTGGAGAAATCCGAAAAGAAACAATTTTACATTTCGCTTTTTTCAGCGCTAACCTTACGTCCGACATGAACAGTGTCAGAATTTTTGAAATTCGCCGTATTTCATACTAAGACATCATTAACACAGATTTCTGTCATCGAAGCTTTAGTAAACACATTGAGGAAGTATTTTGCTCTGTGATTATTAGGCTGATATTAAGGAATCTTCGTGATACGTGACATTTTCTGTGGTCTTTATTACACTCATTGCTTCTACGTAGCAAAACAATTTTATCTGGAGGGCATTGTTACTAGTAATCACTCACCTCTCATTCAAATCGTTCATATCTATGATGTCACGATCCGTACAAATTTTATACAACTTGCC